>JAQGAF010000099.1:0-83688 GCA_034687865.1 Kryphioiulus occultus
CCCTGAAAAGTTTTGCCATCCCCTGGCATAAATCCTACGGGCGCCCATGGTGGAAAGAGTCCCTGTGTCTTCTGAAACACCCTATATCTAAACATGAGTAAACGCATCCTTAATGAAGCCGTCTAACATTGTTCGTCATTTTTGCATATCGAAACTATGCATTGGCTATGCCTAACCTAACCTATAGAACGTACAGCTTTCTAATACACAGGGTGCCCATAAATTATTCGTCCATTAATACTTCGTTATAATGATGTGAATAATTCATGCACGCCCTGAGGGATATTATTGCTTTTAAGCGTATAAAAATGTTATTGTATAAATAATGTGCTGTATCGCAGTTTAATACATGTTTTTATTATAAAACTAGTCTTATTTCCAAAATGCAAATGCATGTGCAGTATACTGTATATGCACGTTAATGTGATCCTGAAACAAAAACAATACTCTGTACCTAGACCCTTATTTGAACGAAGGAAAAAAGTTGGTTGTATTATATGCGAAAGTAATAATAGAGGCCACTATGATGTTTACTCTATATCTCCCAACAGTATCTTTGCCCTCGAACGGAAATAACATTTCGTCAGCTTTGTTTACATAAAAAAAGAGGCCAACATCTACAGTAGAAACCTAATAATGCGGGCACAAACTTTGACGCCAACATATCTATGCCCATCTTTTTCTTTTCAGACCAAAAAAAAAAATAAGAAATAAAACTGCTCGATTTCTTTTATTTAAAATTAATCATCACGGACTACCAGTTCTTTAAACTGTAAATCACATTCTTATCGAATAAGTGAATGCATCGATTGGAGATTTTTTTACTTCTCAGAGACTACTATCTTTGATCATCAAATTTCCTTGACGAAACAGATGGTTCACAAATCGATGCGCTCCATTTCCTTTTTTAATTTGGAAAATTGCCAGGGCATTAAATAGACTGAACTTTGTCTGCTTTCGAAGTGATAATTATGATAAGACAGAAGAACTTGATTACATTTCATTTAAAAATCAAAGCGAAATTGGACAAGGGAAATATAATATATCACCAGGTTTTATAGTGATTACAGAAATTTTCAACGAGAAAATTTTAGTGACAAAAATTCCTACCTTTTTGTGAAATTCAAAGTTCCAGTCGATCCTGCCCCAGGCATATGTACCTGCTGGTAGGAGGAGCTAATCAGAATGTTTTGAATGTTTTGAACAAGTTGCATCTTCAGAACAAGTGTTGAACAAGTTGGATCTTCTTAACAAGTTTTTTTTACAATTTCTGAAACATGAAAAAATAACGTTTAGATTACAATTGGCACCCAATATGACATAATGGTTGAAGTCAACAATTTTATAATTGTATACTAATCCAACTTTCATTGACCTAACCTGTTGTGTGTGTCGCCTTGTAAAAGCTTATAAGAATATCTTATGATTTGAAGTAGCTTAATAAACGTATTTAATATTGCCAGTATTATATTTTTACGTTCATAGCAAACTTTCTAAGAATCAGAATTGCATAACTAAAGCGTATTTTCAGTTTTTATTATTTAGCAGCATGAAACTTTAAGCTGCCTTATACTTTATTTAGAGATGCCAAGATGACTATAGTTTTATTTCAAACTATCTATTCTTTAGTGGCGTTCTTAATGTAGAACGGATGCACAAAACTTATAAAATATTACAGTATCACTTACACTTAACATTTACATTCTCAAAGGCACGTACATAATTTACATTTTCAATCATAAGTATGCATATAATGTACATTACATGTACATAATATACAGTACTACTGTATCTATCTTCTTGTAAATCTTTAGAGGAATTTTGATGCAGAAAGAGAGCTACTAGATTATTTAAGCACGTAAAGAACCGAAAGCTTGTTTTGAATAATAGCTAGAAAAATTATTATTTTTTTTTTTGATATAAGGACTGTTTGCGTCATAAAATGTTAAATTTACCCTATACTTAGAAAAGCGCAATTTTAAATAATTTCACATTTTCATTAAGTAATTAAAGAGCACAACAGCTTCTGCTGAACTCTAACAAACACTATTCAAATTAAACATGTCGTTTCAGAGTTGTTCAGTATTTAAAAACGTGTTCATAATAGTTCTGGTTCCTCCAGAGATGAAATTTTCAACTTTCCTGACGTTTTCCTGAATTTTCCATGCTTTGAAATAAATTTTCCTGACCACTGAAACGACTGAAAATGCACGTGACATGCCAGTGTAATTTGTCCTTGCGTACAAGACTTAAAAGTTTTCGATCAAATAACGTCTATAATTTCAGTTTCAAAACTGCATTTGACTGTTAAAGGTTTATAACAAAAATGCAGTACTTCCATATACACGTACGTGTTTCGGCTTAATACAGTGTTGTTTTCTGTATCCTACATGCATTTACAGTATCTCATTTGATTGGCAACAACCTTCAATCTTGTATTCTCAGCTTTCGGGATGAGCGTTTTCTTCGAGTATAATGGAAAGACTTAAGTGGAAAGTTTCATTGTGGTTACAGCCGTTTGCTGGGAAACTGCCATGGGTGATTAAGTTTAAGATAAATTTGGCAAAAGATGCAAAGCGGGCGATTTTAGCTTTCTTATTAACAGTATTGGGATTGTTTTTAAAAGTCTCGCGCACTATAGCTTATGTTCGATGAGCAAGTAAGCTCGCTTTTCATGCTCTCGGAAATGGAAGCTGATTAATTTCAGAAAAAAAAGGAATTAAAACCGTCAGCTCTGGGGATTTGCTTTTATAGAGCGCCTATATATGAAGAATTAGTGTACAAATACAAACAACTATCTAATTAAACAATGGATTTGCTTACAATATGCATGGACTTTACCTTATCTGTGTGCAAATGTACACTTACAATGCAGTTCACGTCTAGCATTGTAATGCCAAGGACATATCCAATTCAATTTTTTTTAAATTACGCTTAACACTGTTAGGTTATTTGGTATCGTGATAAACACATTGAGGTTTTTCATGCATAGACGTCAGTTTCGATTCTAGCTGTTACTGCGCCGCCTGCTGACATTCCCTGTGAACTAAGTTTTCTTCTTGTAACTAACAGTTTCGTAAACATTAATTTTTGCAATGTTCACCCTGGATTTCATCGCTGATAGTCAGCAAGAATAATTCCCATGTGAATGAGTTCAGAATAACCCTGACATTACAACCAACAGTAACTAACTCTTTAAGTTATTTTTTTTATAATCATTAGTTTTTGTATTGAGGGTACGACATTATGATCACCTTGTAAACCATCGCTGATAGTCAGAAAAAATAAGGTACAATACACGTGAATAACATTGACAATCATCTGCCTTTAGAACACTGATTATAGCCATGTTGAAGTTGTATGACAGGCAGCTTATCGATTTTAAGGAACATTTGCAGTATCTTTTATCAGAGGGCCAAGCACTTTTCGAATCGTCCTTTATGCTACGAGACAATTGCTATAACTGCATTTGTTTGCTATTGTAATCGCCATGCACATGAAACTTTCATGGGAGCTCGTATGGTCATCTCCAGGCCTTGATTCGGCTAAATCATGTTAAGCATTCACAGCATCTAAAATGCAACGTACAGGACCACTAGAAATACAATGATAATCAGGTCGAGCGAACGAATTCTTTTGAAAAGGATTTGCTCGTCTAACTCGTTGTAAATAATTTAATTTACAGATTCAGGCTTCGCAAGAGTGTGTTAGAAAGGTCCAGAGTGAAGTAAAAAAATCTCCAATCTTCGAGGTGACTTGGCCTTACTACATTACTTGAAAACTCAGCGACTTTGGGGACAGAATAAAGGATGGCTGGCTCTTTTATTTCCTTTACTGGCATGGATTCTGCACACCAGCTCCTGATTAACTCTGGAAATAACGTGATATGCTATAAATTGTTAAAATGTTAATCGAAGAAAAATGATTGCCTCCTTCAATACGATTTCCCATATCACGAAGCTACTTGACTTTAGGCATTCGTGTAATTGCTGCGTTATATCTTTGAAAAGGTTACATCTTCTTACAGGGTTCCCACTCAAATTCTCAAGTCGATTTCCCTGACATTCCCTGACAACTTTTCAGTCATTTGCCTGACATTTACATGATATTTCCCCCAATTTTTTTATTAAAAAAGGACTGATAATGCGTGGTGATGCAAACTATCTCAATTTCCCCGACATTCCCTGACATTTTCACGAATTTCCTGACACTTTCATTTCCCTGACTTTCCTTGTCTTTTTAGAAAGTGTGAACTCTGTTTTAGGAACTCATACCGATCATACCGTCTCATTCTTGCATTAAGGCTTAAAATATATGTGACCATTTTCTCCAAAATTCAAGCATTTTATCGATGTAGAATGTCGACATACTGCAGTATCCTACAATAGGACTATCTTATTTCAATTTGAAGATGCTCATCATACAGAGTTGTCAAACAAGTGGTGACTGCCAGCGTATGGATTGGCTTTCACAAAACTTATAACGCTACTTTAGAAATGGGCACATGTTTAAGTTATGAACGATAAAAAGATTCGAATTTTTTGAATACGTAATGCACGTCGTGTTTACATAAAATTGCAGCAACTGTTGAAAGAGATACTCTCGCGTAGCCCTGTTTAAGGAATCATTTCCAGAGTGCTTTCAACAGGCCGTCCTTCAATAGCCGATATATGCTAAAGCAATATTGTAAAACACAAATGTAGGAAACTGAAATAGCTGCTTTTCATATATTCCGTGAATCCAGGTGTCTCGGGGCATGGGCCCTACCTCATAAATAAATAAGTACAATTATAGCCTCATGATATCTACATCGCTTTCTGGCACATCCCTCACATCTTGATGGCTGTTATAAGTGTTTGGCACTCATAAATGGCCAGTAAAAGCATTGTGAGTGTCATCGAAACAATGTGAAAAATGGGATTTTCTTTATAGGCAACGTTTCTGAACTGCATAAGGGCGATGCTGGCATTGAGCCGCACGTGTATTATTGCGGTAAATTCACTGAATTGTCGTGATATAGGATGTATTATTGATGATTTACCCTCGCCTTCTACTTGAGGGTCAAGCCAGCCATTTGTTACCTCCTGCAAGGATAAATAATACATTCACTTTCAGGCAACCGCTCCAAGCTACTCAGTATTTGCTATGGCAACTATTGTTTTTAGTAATAGACATGCTATGAGAGCTTTTTCTCATTTGTCATTTTTGGGAAATCATCTGTGTGTGTGTGTGTGTGTGTGTTGAGTCCTGTCTGTTTACCCCATGGTTTCAAATCGACTTACTCGCTACATAACGACGCCTGGCTCATAATCCTTAAAAACGTTTCGCTCGAATCGTCTTCATTGAAGGCGTTGACGAATATTTTAATACCTCGCACCCGCGATAAGGTAGAATTTCCAGGACATTGTGTTTAATTCTGATCGCTTTGCTGCTTATTACTGATCCAGCAACGCCATTCGAACGTCCTGAAAAAATACTGATAAAGTCGGGATCGATATTAAATATGGCTAAGTCAGTGCTAACGTCTGTTTTATCCTACCCGAAAAACTTGAATGTGAATTTTTACTAAACTAATAATATGATCGCAAACTTAACACAGCGTGTGAACAAAGTCATAGAGGTAATTAAAAGTGTAATCACTAGCCACGGGCCCGTCTAGCTGACAAACGCTAAACTATTTGAAAAACGCAAAAAAATACAATTTAAACTGTTATTTTAACTACCGATATAAAAATTAGCTACTAATGATCGTTTTACTTGAGTTACAACTGTAAAGTTGGCTAGTAAATGAATATATAGTCATCTTGAAAAAATGAAATTCAGTATTATTCCAATATGCCACCTGCCTATTTGGAAAATCATGTTCCACTGTTGGCAAGGTTACCATGTTCGCCACCTCCTCGCGCATCGGCACGTGACTATTCCACCAATTAACGTTCGCACGTGATGAGCAGTAAATTGAAAATCCTCACAAAAACGCAGTCATGGCTATATATTATACAGTTACATTATATCAATTTCGAGAAAATTATTAATTTTAACTTGTTTTGTTTATTTTCAGAGTCTAACCCTGTTGGTGTTTCCATTTCTTCCTGCTTCCAATATGTTCTTTCCGGTTGGCTTCGTTATAGCTGAACGAATTCTTTATACTCCAAGCATGGGATTTTGTATGCTTGTATCTCAGGGCATCATCATCTTAGCACAAAGGAGGTAAGATTGTATTTATGTACATGTATATTAGTTTTCTATAATAATCGATTAAACTATTTGTGGTTCGTGATCATTTCAAATTAAAGTCTCAATTGTATTTAAATGCAATTGGGACTTAAACCGAAATGATCATGAACTACAAATAGTTTAATCGAATATTTAAGTATTTGCTTCAAAAGCTTGTGCTAACATCAAATTTCATCATTAATTAATAATTGCATGTGGCCTATTTCTATGTGAAAACATAATACAGGGCTATCTAAAGTGTTAATGGTAAAATTAGGTGCCAGCACAAGTGTTTAAAGCAAATACTTCAATTCGTATGAATATACAGTACCTGTATGCTATTAACTCAAAACTTGAATGTTATGTATGTTTACATAGTGTCTAACGTTATTATAATGCTTAGTTCAGGGTAGGTCTGTTTTTATACATTTAACATCTGGGTATTTTGATATCATGCTGAAAGTAGAATATATTGGACACCAAATCATTTTTTAAGAATGTTCCTGTCGTTGCGTTCTACATTTAATATCGCCATTAAATCGTTATTTCAACCAGTATAGTAGCACAAAAACCAACATATTATAATGTCTTAGATAAAATATTACTAGAAAATGGCCATTACATTCCTTCAACGTCGATTGATATACATTAAGTTTGGCACCATCGGCTCCATTTGCTGATGCAAACTCTGGGGAATTTTTCCTATTTATTTCTTATTCATAACCAAATAATTCCAGACAAAAACAAAAATGCGATCCCATTTCCGTTCTTTAAGGTATCCATTAAAAAATGAAAAAAATGAAAAAAAAACTTATTGGATAAAGGATGTTTCAGAACAAATATTTTTTCCTGAATAATTTATGAAACACTTTTTGAAAACATTGCATATATGTTGCAATAATAGGCGCAAAAAAGCCACAGAAAACCTACACTAACTGAAAGCAGCATCAATCCCTTAAATGCCTTTCTGAAAAGTAAGTCTATGTAGTTCTCTATGCAAATTTCTTGAATATGTAATACTATAGATTACATAAACATATACAGTATATGGATATTTTGCTAAAAAGCAATTCAGATTATTTTTTGAACAATACGCATATCTTAAAGTAAGACTTCGATGCATGCACATTGACAGTATTTACATTTTCAACATAAAGCATGTGCATCATTGCATGTACGTTAAATTAAACTTTAAATGAAAGAGTATAAAATGCACATTCTGATGGTGTTCTGATACCTTCTCTTGGGCTATTTCATACTTTCTGCCTGCACCATCTATCAAAAAGAAAAGAAAGTTGAAAAACTTCTTTAACGTGCAAAAGCTTTTTGCAGCTTACAATTAGGCTAATGTACAATGTTTCGCTCATTTTGTTTCAAACTTGCAACATAATCGCCAAAACAAGAAAAGTAATAATGGAAAGGTTCTACAAAAGGTTCTGCAAATTAAGTTCCCAGAGTACTGGTTTTATCTGACAATTAAACTCCCATCTTGCTTTTGCATTTAAGAACATGCAGACTGGCAATTTCTTGTAATCGTCGATTAACGCTGATACATAGAAATAGTTTTAAAAACATACATTACTGCTGATTTTTTGCAAGGATAATTTAGTAAGTTGTGCATTACTGACGAAGGCCATTGCATGATGGAATTTCATTAGCCTAATCTAAATAAAAAAATCTGCAACAATTGAAACTCTTAATTAGTTTAGTCCAAAAAAATTATCTTATACTGAGACATACAGTGTATCTGCCTAATGTAACCTAGTGGCTAGTGCTTCAGGGTTGTTTTATCTTTATCACCAAGTCAGCACGTGTTTACACCTGATTAAATTACAGGATGTAATATGCATTACGATATACAGAATTATTCAAGTAAACGCAATATTTCCAGCTTTTAAGATGCATGTAGTTCCTTCGTATTAAGGGCACTAGAGTATCAGCTGGTTGTTTATGGCACGCAAGGATATATAGGTGGTGATCGTAAGCTGTCTTTGGGAACAGTAGAGTTGCCATCGATTTTCTTAAGTGCTGCTGTTAAAAGGCAAGAGCAGCTTGCTTTTAAATTATATTTCAAGTCATGTCGAAAATGACTAAGTTTCTGTGCCCTGTGATTCTTTCTGCGGGGCATAATTGACCAATATCTTCATACTGGAAGGCCTTTAACAAAAATACGAGACTAAAACAACACGTACATGTATACAAGAAGAAATGTTTCAAAATAGCTATAACTTTTGTTTGCTATTTCTCATGTGTCATTAGCACCAATTATACTCAAAGCTGTTAATTACAATAAGTTTTCAACATGGCCTAATTATAGCCTCCACTAATTGTGTAGAAGTAAAACAAATGGTAATGCAATTGCATCAATGGTAAACAACAATAAATTTGACAGGAGTTTATTAACGATATGTTTGGATATAAAGTTGAACGTCAGAGCGAACAATCGTACAGGATTACCCCAGAGATGAAGATTTCAACGTTCCTGACTTGTCTAGGTTTTGAAATAAATTTCCCTGACCATCCTGAACACAGAAAATGCCAAAATATAACATATATGCCATTCCTACGGAAACAGCAAATTTAGATAAGTATTTTTGTGAAATTTGTAATTTCATTACAATTTCGCTAAAATTGGTCGTCATCCCTTGATTTTTGTGATAACCAATATCTAGCTCTGAAAATTAATTATTTATCTATTAAATTTCCCTGATTTTCAAAGCAAATCCAATTTCCCTGACATTTTCAAAGCAAATCCAATTTCCCTGACATTTTCAAAGTAAATCCATTTTTCCTGACTTTTAATGTTTTCCAGGTCTTCTGAGATGACGTTCTTTAATGCTGTCTCTAATATCTTTCGTTGTTTTATTTAGTCTTCATTAATGATGATCAGTTTCGATACCCTCCTTAGCTCGAGAAATTGCTATCCACCCATTTTGCCTTCCGCAAATTGATAATACGTTTCATTATTTGCATAATTTACCTATCACGAAGCATACCCGTAGGATATGAGAACATCATGGCATTTTTGCAATCATATAAACTCCATTCCAATAAGCTAAGCTTATTTGCGTATAAGGAGCAATCACGTTGGTTTCTTTAAGGACCCTTATAGCACAAATTCATCGCTGCGGTTCACGAGGGCTTATTTTTACAAACAATGTTTTCGCTTGACTTTTTTTAAATAATTAATTATCCTTTCATTCGATTTTTCACCTCTCTTTCAAAAACACAGGTAGCAAGCGCCAGTGGGCTTAAGTTAGAGTGTAGCTAGAACTTTCAACAAATATTTTCCCAAGTCTATCGGAGAATGACAGTCTATCTTACGGGCTTTTGCATAATTAATTTGGAACACATAAGACGAGCTTTAAAGATAAGAACTTTCTGAACTTAGGAAAGTACATTAACTGCAATTTTCGACACTCACATTGTATTATTTAGATTATTTCTGTCTCCAATTTGCAAGTTATTGTGGGAAACATTCTGTCAAGTTCTCGTTCCGGTCACAGTGTTATTTTTTTAATTGATTTCGTGCCATTAGTTGAAAGTCACTTTAGAAAAGCAAACTACAACAACTCAGTGTTCAAATATTTACCGAATATTTCATTGAAATGCATAATTCATTATTATATATATATATATATCAGTTCTAAACCGAATTCAAGTCGAAAATCATCTGCTCTGCATTTCGCATAAAAAACTTTGCATTCAATAGTTGCTGTTTGCTTATCCTCCAGCTTGTTTAATTCTGGAGTGCATCAACACAGACATTTTTATTTATTAAATTTTATTTGAGATTGCTAATTCTGAATGAAGAATGCATTTCAATTACTTATAACAGGAGCACTTAAGATTTTTTATTTACTCGTGAAATAAAGCTGATTTTTTAACTACTCTGAAATGATATCGGCATTTGCATGAGCCAGATAAAATGGGAAGTTAAATTCAGTATAGATGCAGATGAATAACGTACTTTATAAACCCACACATGACTTCCTAATTGGCTGCGAGTCGATGTTTTTTTTAATTAATGCGCAATATTATTTCGTAGATAATAATTTTTCTTGATGGGATTTAGGTAATCTGCATATGCCTCTTAAGATCCCCAAATCAATATTAAGCGTTTTCTTTGTTCTTTCTGGCAGTAATCCTGATCTTGTGTAATTACCAATTAAATAGTCGAAGAGCACACCAGACTGTTGCAGCAATGCTGATTGATGTGCACGATGTTACTCGCAATTAATTTACCAGCAATTAATCTGCTACGGGAAGTGGTTAAGCACTTAGCAAGCACATGTCATTAATTTTGCATCGCGAGTAATTCCCCTTCAGACAAATATAATGACGGTTTTCATTTCATATAAAATAAAAAAATATTCGTTTTTGCCTAATAAAAAACGTACGATGATGGCATTTAATTTTCTTTATGCATCTATCATTTATTCTAATTTGTATTATTTGAGCCTAATGAGAAACAGACGTACATGTATAAATAAATGTACATGCACATTTCTTTCACCATACCTTCAGATTCAACGTGTTTCTTTAAACAGTGTGGCAAATTATTAGTGGTCAAACATCAACATTGATTACTGATCGGAGCCTAACAACTTCACAAATGCCCAGATGTAGCAAATTTTGAATTTTCTTCCAAAAGGATGTAATAGCTAATGTCTCTGAGCAAATTATGTTATTTTTGTTTAAACTCTGACCAGACATATATAAAGTGATTTCATAATGTTAGTGAATAGTATCTTAAGCAAGCTCGGTAGTTCCATCACATGAATTTTTATGACAAACAAGTTGACTCGATGGATTTCCTGATCGATCTAAACTCAATTTCATCTAAGAGGTTGCAACAAGTACTCTAGCGCGTATGTCAACATTATTTACATTCAATATAATTTGTAAACAGACTGTAGCGATCACTTTGCTCCCAAAATGCAGGTTAACCCCACTAGATGACATGCACTTGACCGTTGGTCATATCTGTCCCTCATTTTGACGTTAATGTGCACTTTTCGCGAAATTGTGAGAAAGAGGCTGTAGCTGCTGAAATCACCGTTCATAATTGGGCCATAAGCTTACATGAACATGTATACGTGTATAATATAACTGACCGTTACGGACCTCCGAGTATATTTCACTGACCACAGCATGCATCCAAAAATATGTCTGACAACTGAAGTTATCGATTCCCTTCGAAACAGATGTGTAACAACCACACACTTTTGACATGCAAATTACATATGCGAACCGATATTGTAACGAGTTATTCATTTATGTTGTAGATTAGTAAACTCAAAACTTCTCAGTATCGTGTGATCATTAAAAGATGACGAGCTTCATGTGCACACTTTGAAATCAAACGAATCCTCGATATTTATTATTCATCACTTCAGTGGTTTTTGATGATCCCGAGATAAATCAAAAGTTCGCATTAGTTCGCATCATGAAAATTGCATTGAAAAACTGCGTTCAGATTGATGGCATGTAAATTTTTAAAGAATATTTTCCCAACCACTAACGCATAGTTCTTGTATCACCTCTTGTGCGGTTACCTATACATTACTTGCTAGGGAATTTAGGAAATACTGCCTTTATTTATTTATCGCCAGAGAGCGATGCCATTTAAATACTTCTATTTTGATATACTGGCTTAAGGTATGGACTATCATTTCCCATTTCTGCTACCGAATATTGGCAATTTATCACCATCAGAGGCGGTGGTTTTTCCATTATTTTAAAGTAGTTTCGCCAAGAAGGCCTGCTTAAAGATGGGATCAACTGCAGCAAGTCCACGGTGGAAATCTGGGAATTTAAGGCGTAATAATAATGATAATTTGCGAAAGAAAAAAACTTGCGAATCTACATTCCATTTCCGAAGGAAAAAATTAATCTCCTACTTCTGGCGCTCATTTGTCAGGAGATAACAAAAAAAACGTTCATATCTCACAGTTTCAAATTAACGAACAGTGTCAGTGGTAAACGTAATTACGTTTGCCTCGGCTAGAAACTAACATTATCCCCATTTTTCCTGAAACGCCATAGGATTAATTTCTGGTGTTTTCATAAAGATTCCTATAAGAAGTTCGTTTACCCATTTGAATCTTATACTGCTGTATGAGCAAGGTTGAAAATATACAGTACATGGCCTGAAATATAAGGCTTGTTGAAATAATCTTCTCTAATGCTTAGTTATTATCACTTGGGACTTTTCGTTTAAATTATTTGATATACGAACTTAATCAGCAGATCTCAATATTGCTATCACTTATTAATGTGCCATTTTGCAGAAGCCAATTTTTAATTTCCCTTAAATCTGATATGGGCATTCTTTTGAATAGTAACTGTCAAAGATTTTTATAAACGTATCCAAAATGAAAAGAATGCCCATATTAGATTTAAAGGAAATTAAAAATTGGCTTCTGCGAAATGGCACATTAATGAGTGATAGAAATATTGAGATCTGCAGATTAAGCTCATACATGTATATCAAATAATTGAAACGAAAAGTCCCAACCATGATCATTGTGATCATGTGATCATTAACCAACATGCCAGATGTGGTACCATCTCAGGAAATTAGCTGATGGATCATGTCAATTTTCTATATTAATATTTATATTTTCTGTGTCAACTTCTATAAAGGGGAAAACTGAGCTGATAACACACACTTGATTCAATGTCTACATGTTATACTTTTTTGTATTTTTATGCAGATCCCTAAGACGATTGATTTGGGCATCACTAGTGATTATGCTCGTCGTTCATGCCACCAGAACTGTCATTCGCAATAGAGATTGGTAAGTACTTTTAAATCCAAATAAACTAAAATATCGAATTCTTCTCCTTGAGTTAAGTACATGTACGTTGACCCTAATCGAATCTGTGACAAAATTTTAATTTTACAAAAAAAATAACAAAAAAATGAATGCTCATCTTGTTTTAAGATATTATATGTATTTTGCAACGTTGCTCTGAATGAAACTGCCTGATCCCTTTACTACACTGTTTTTAATGTCTGTGGTTTTATAGGGAATCTGAGTATACCATATTTATGGCTGGACTGAGAGTCAACCAGCAAAACGCCAAGCTGTTCAACAACGTGGGTCACGCTTTGGAAAGTCAGGGACGATTCGAAAAAGCCTTGGATTACTTCAAGAAGGCAGTAATGTAAGAAATATCTCATTTTATGTGTTATTAATATTAGGGTAATGGGTGTAACTATACATAACCAGTGCGGTCTGTTGAAGGCCAGTGAGAATGCTCTGGCAAATTGGGCATTTTCCATCATCTCATCAACGCCATTTGCTGGGGCTAAGAGACTTTAATGGGCCATTAAATTGGAAATTGTTTTCATCAGTACGCTTTCTCTAAAAATGGCTGCAGCCGTTGAAGGTACTTTAGGTTAACATTAATAAACATCAGCGTCTTCCCTTGAATTCTGGTTTGATTCAGGTTGCCTTATCAGCGCTGATGGGCCCCCTGTTCACGTTCTCCAAGATGCATTTCAGGCTTCTTATAATATAAATAACACAAATGGGCATTAAAAAATCTTCAAAGGTTATATGGGGCCACTGGGAATGTCTGCACGTATCTGGTGCCACAACTAGCTGCGGACTTTGTGGATACATGTATATGTAGCGAAGCATAGGGGAAAAAACAAATTTCCACGGCCCCAAAACCACTCTTGGGACCACAAATAACAGATGTCAGAGGATATCGTCTTAAAGAATGTCTTTGGTAACGTTGGCAAAGTTATGCTACTTCATAATTAATCGCATTTGCAAAACTTGTCATTGCCATGGCAGAGCTTGATGTATCTTTACGTTGGTGTACTTTGGGTCTTACATCCTCTTAGCAAAGGGCACTGCGATCACCTTATTTAAATAAATATGCGGTTATTTACTCTCAGAGACAAAAGCAGGGGCACCGTCCTCATCAGGGGATGACTGGGCTGGCGAGAGTACGAAGCTGTAATTCCCTATCGCAATCTACTATAATTAAGCGAGCACTTATGCTGCTAATTTTTAGTTTGAATTCTAATGCGTGTAGTTAGAGATGGCCATAAAGCAAGGGTGTATGAGCGCACAGTCTTAGAAAGGCAAAGGCTTTAGCACGCTACGTGTCACATAATGCTGCATTTATGCCTTCTTACGAGGCTGGATATCGTGGTGCCACGTAGCGCACGCAGCATCTTAGCCAACTTAAAAATGTCATCCATCAACTCGATTACTCCACTAATTAGTCCATTTTCCTGGCTATATAGCGTGCAATGTTACCCGTTAGAAAGCATTTTTGTGTATTTACATTCTGACTCCGCTTTAAGTGCCTTTGCATTCGCTCCTAGCGCTGGCCTGGGAGCTTTAAAACCGCAGACCTTGTTACCGCCATCTTTTTTTTTCTTGTCTTGCCTTTTAATTACAACTTCGAATCATTGTTAAGGAAAATGACTGGTGTTAGTAAGATTGTGCATATCTCCCCCCACGGTGAGCTTCCCATAACAGCAAGTAAGCTTTTGTTTTTCTTAATCTCACCTGACCTGACCTGACCTGACTCAACCTAACCAAATTTAACGTAATCTATAACATGATTCATACCAACATTTGCAACTCAATTTCCCTGCCTTTCTCTGACTTTTCTAGGAAATTTCGAGACAATTTCACGGAACAATTTTTACAGATTTGATCTAAGCAAATATACCAAGTGGCGGAAATTTTAGTGTATTAATAACTATGCGAACACAAGTGGTTAAAACTACAATATTTCAAACACTGCATTTTTGAAGACTACTTATTTGAAACATTAAAAAATTCTTCATATTGACGAAAACGTCCTAGGCGAAATTTGTTTAACAAAAATAATGCATTAAGGGAATTTTCGCATACGAAAAATGAATGATAATGAAAACGCCGTAGGCGAACGTTTTAGCAAAAATAGCTCACAAATACAGCTTTTCTAATGCTTTTCATGAGATACTTATACCACTCAAAATAGTTGTACCACAGAAAATTTCCAGACATTATGAATTTTTCCTGACTTTCCCTGACCACATTTCATTTTCCTGACTTTCTCTGACTTTTAGGTTTTATTATGTTAAATTTGCAAGTTGTCCCACGAAGCCTATGAGTTGTTATGAGAAGCCCACTTTTACGAGATGTGCGTATAACCTACTACGTAATACCAAAAGCTGTGTGAAACACCTATTTAAAGCAGCATGCGCAATATTCAAGGGACGTGGCAGAGGTCTAGTTCAACATCGTCCAAATGTCACATTCATTTTAAGCATTGCTTGGACAGTTTCACGTTATGTAAAATTGTGACACTGACATTAGTGCGGTGGTGTTCTAGCAGTGAAATAAAGTAGGAATAATAAGTGCTTCGGTGAGATTTCGCGTTAGCGAACCTCATACATTGCATTTGACTGTCTCTACGGTTTAAGATAACATTAATTACGTTGTCACTGTCTGATTCATCAGCCCCAAAACCTGGCTCTACATTGTATTTTGAATTCCCTTCTTAATTATCACGTAGGCTCCGTATGCATGACTGACAGTGTCGTTTTCCTCTATACGTGTTAATTACAGTAACACCACAATTGAAACCGGCTTTGAAAATGTCACTGTCCATACCTATTCACCGTATGGTCATGGTCTAATCAAAGTCTTTCAATCATTAAAAAAATTAATTAAAAAATAACTATTATAGTTACAAATATCAAATTATTTCACTCAATTATTGAACTCAATTATTTATTTCCTATAAGAGCAGTAAAACATCTGCTATCATACATGTACAATTGCATATGTTTTTGATCAACATGGCCACTGATTAGGACGATATAATGCTGAATTTGTATAATACTGTACAACAATTCACGCAACATTAAAGTATCTAGGAATTCCTTTTTTAATTCCAGCTTTTAATTAGGAGATTGTAATTGACTGGGAAACCTGTGAAGCTGTATTTAAGATATAATTTTTCAATGAATTTCGCCTACGACGTTTCCATCATGTGCCCTGATATTTCTTATGAAAAATTAGGAGGGAGGAATTCATTTTTGGCAAATTTCGACATCGTCATAAAAAAGCTAAACACTGTAACTAGAAGGGACCAGTCTACGATACTGGGGCATTGCACAAAGGGTAACTGCACCTAAAAACCATTATACAATATGGTGCAGACCACAATCGATAAAGGAAATACCTTATTGATTGAAATAATAATTAAGAGTTATCAAATCCCCTGACTTGTAGACAAATTTCTAGAAATCCCATGACTCTCCCAGGTTTCCCAGTCAATTGCAAATCCCCTGACTTTCCCGGGTTTCCAAGAATTCCCAGGTTTTGTGGTTCTGTGTGCGTACCTGAATAACGTATTTTAGTGGATTTTTCATAAGAAATATTAGGAGTTATGATGGAAACGCCGTAGGCGAAATTCTTTGAAAAATTATATCTTACATAGAGCTTTTCCACTGCATTTCTGGAACAACATATTGGCGTGCCACACCACATTTCCAGACATTCCCTGACGTTTCCAGGTCATATCAATTTCCCTGACTTTCCCAGATTTTCCAGACTGCCAGTCATCCTGCTTTAAGATCTCAATGCCCTTTATCTGATATTCACCTGGCTATTTCAGTAGCTCTTTAATGCGCAGCTTGTAATTACCAGTCATCGAGGAGGACACTTGATAGATTTGTCTGATTCCTCGTAGGGCGATATGGCGGTGTAAAAACCATCCATTTTCGCTCGAGTCATGGTCGAAGTAACCAAGGCTGCTAGTAATGCACTCCAAAATGGCAACAGCGTGTCAACCGGAAACTGAAACTGCGTTCTGGAAGTCGCATCCGTTCTGGATGTTCGTCACGTGTTGCGTTGTTTACGCGTGGCTAATTGGCTTACGTGAAGAGGAAGGGCTCGTATTTGCCTTCATTTGCATGACTGAGGATCAATTAGACGTGCGTGCCAAAGACAGATTACGGCGAGTGCATCGGGAAAAGTGAACCTGGCGCTTACGTCCTAATTACAGGCGCCAAATGAATTATGGGCAGGCAAATCACACGTTCCAACGTTACCGTGTCACGAAGTCCAATGGCAATTTCGTTCGGCCCTTGCTAATAACACGCTGGGGCGATTGGGTGATGGATGCGGTTTCTCGCATGGCACGCGTTGCACGCTGGGAGAAAAAAAAATAACATGCGTTTCCTAAGTGCCCGAGTAAATTTAGCCGATTAAGCGCTAGCTGAAGCAGACTAACCAGTGGATGTATTTGGAGACGCAATCGATGAAGGTTTTCTGGGTCGCCAGTGTATTACGTCAACGTAATGGGGAAAGGTGAACCTGAGTCGCACGCAGTACATGCGAGCTTTCTGTGATTGCCGTGATTCAGGGGCAGTGGAAGGTTTAAATACGCTCGGATCTTATCTTGCAGTATTAGCAGTCCTGACATTATTGATTGAATCGCGCAAAATGAACATTTCAGAAAGACGTTGACTGCTCACATCATCCTCTAAAAGCATGTATGTCAGCAACGTTTCCGTGGACCATGTTGTAACAGTTATCAAAAAGACATCTTCGTTAGTAAATAATAATTACCTGCTAACGTTTGTCTTACTTCATATGCATTGAGATACAGTCGTAAAATGGGAAAGTCTTGAAAAAAAATCACAGAAGTAACAACGAATTGAGTTTTCCTTCAGGTTCTGCACCTGCGCGCGCATCGACACGTGATTCCGTTCAACGAATCATCAACGCTGCTATATTCCGGCAAATTCAAAATCCCACGTCAAGTCCCGACGTGGGAGGGAGCCATGTTAGATCCAATAAACCTCCATAAAATTGTAGACAATCATTTTTGTACTGTTTCTCATTGCTCTCACAAGTTTTGCAACTTTTGGTTTGTAATGTAGCAAATTCGGCAAAACATGAAACGCAGAGGGGAAAATATCAAACTGACTTCAAATAAACACATGTAAGCCTACTAGCAAAATCATATTATGGCATATTATACAGCTAATAAAACAGTTTATAATGGTAGCTAGGCATCAAACTTTCCAAACTAATACTGTGAACTAATACTCAGCACCAGTCCAAATGACATCAGTTTAGACAGGTTGTACTGTTCACTATAATTTGGGCACATACATGCACGTGAACTGCATTTAAAAGTGAATTGAACACTCACATACATGCCATTGACTATGGTGATGTCGGGTTGCTACATAATGGCTATGACGATGCCAGTAGTTTTATATTGGGGCCTTGGCACTAAACTTGGTCAAATAAGCCCGGTGCCTTAATTCGGTCAGTTAGGTTGAGGCCTAAAAGCGATCTCCCACTCGGAAACCAATAACGCAATTCTTCCGTCACGATCAATCGCCGATAGACGATAAAACCGAAATCTCGCGGTTAAAATAAGTTTGCGGAGGGCGAGATCAGGAAGCAGAAAGCGAATGAACGTCAAGAGGATTGCCCTCGACTGAATAGCAAACAAGGCTGGTGATTTACACGGCAGACAGAAAATGGAGGAAAGAAAGGGGGATTCCCCTATCTGGTATAGCGTTGAAAAACGCGTCTACCTGGATCCTGCTCCACCAGCTTAGAGCCAGATTACTAAGGTGAATGTCTGTTAAGGCCCCCCTCCCTCTGATAGTATTTCCTTCCAAAGCCATCGATTCTTCATCTTAAGCTAACCCGCTTGTCACTTCCCCCCTTGATATATGATCTCGGAAGATAAAAGGCTCGCCAGATGCTCAACCATTTTCAAAGCTTCGATGTGGATGTCTCGGATTTAGACAGTCTCCTGATTTTCATCGCATTTTCAGCAAAAAGGTCTTTGCTTTCGCTCATCGAGCGTGAACTATGAAAAGGTGCGGATTAGTCAACCTCTCATTAATTAAAATAAGTAGAAGCGATCGTGGCCCGTGTCACCAGCCCTGCATTGCGTGGAAGTCATTGAAACATCGCCTGGCTCGGAAATACTCGGTTACGCTTATGATTTTCCGAAAGCTCTTTTCATTTAATGTACAGATAAACTGCGGCGGCGAACGATTCATTTTCTCGAGAAAGCCCTTTTGGAAGGAATTTATGTCCGCGAATGGAGAAAGTCGCGAAAAGTTGCACGCTTCATTTCCGCCAGATTATTTTACCCATTTTTGCGAGGCAAGGACACAATAACCGATGCTGAAAGTAGGATCTATAACGCTGGAAATTAAAACTAAACTAATTTTTTCCAACTTTCAATCGCAGTATTTTGTGTTTTCAGTGCGTCTATGAAATTGGTTTCATAAAATACCAAAAGTAAACTTCTACGTAACTCTTGTTTAACAGTGAAACCCCTCAAGTTGCCAAGTAGTAGTTGGACACCTCTGCAGGGTGTTTCAGAAGTCATGGTCACAAATGATATTGATAGTTGTACTCGTGAAAACAAACAAATGTCCGTAATAACATAGGCCTGAAAACGACCTCACACACATGCAGTGGCTAACAGCCAATGGTTAGAATTTTATCCGAGAGAATGGGTTGCAGTACTCATGAAAACAAACAAGAAGGCCTTGTTTAAACGCTTGGCCATTTACAGATTACCAGTGAATGTGTGTAATTTAGAAAAAAACGGGCCCCTGTATCTCGTAAATGGACAGTTTTTGGGCCTAGATTATTAAGGTTATTATTATTTTCACACCATTATGTTGGACAGCTTTTATCTGCACCGGACGTGTGTCATAGAATTATCATTACTGGAACCCCAATAAGAGTGGTTTCACTGAAACTAATTTTTACAACTTTTATTAGAACTGATTTTTGGTGTTTTCAATACCTATGGAACTGGTTTCATAAGATGCCAAAAGCTAACTTCTACGTAACGTTTTTGGGTATATCTATACTCATTTTGAAAACAACAACGAAAATTCATCAGCAATTGTGTTGTCATCAAAACTGACTGGCAACATTGCAGCAAACGATCGAGCACTATAAATGCAAAATATTCATTAAAGATTATTTGCTTTCTGGAGCTCTGCACCGAACGGAACACTGTTTGAATGCAGGCTTAAGACAGATTTAATTAAATTAGCATTAAACTCTTGAAAAGTACAGTTTTATAAAACAAAAGCATTTATTTGTTGCTGTGTTTCAAAGATCCGTAGTCATGGCACGCCCAAACAATTTGCTTTTAGGAATCTGTATATGTGCATCCATTAGCCAACTATTGTACTTTCAGAAGTATTGCCATAAAAAGGAAATACAAGGCCCTTGATTAAAAGAGTGATGCATAAAAAATCCAATATTCTGCATACAGTATACATGTTCGCAGCGGGGATAATAAGGTTCTGAACTTAATTTTACCTCCTGTATGCATACGTGTATGTAAAATATACTATATGCAAATTCCCAGCATGACTTCAACACTAATGTTTCCCAATGTCAGGCTCAATAAAGCAATATACGGATAGTTTCAAACTGCATCCAATTTCGACTTCCCTGATTAGAGTTATGTATTAAGGATATCTTATGGCCAGAAATAAATGAAGATTGAATCCTGTGTTGCAATTAAAGCCAGCATTTCAACATTTCGGTTACAAAATCAATTAATTTTACCTAGAAATGGTAGCTCACATACTCAAAACCTCATGATAATGAAAGCTTTAGCTAAAATCACAAACTCGTGTATCCAGTGTACCAACTCAGCAGTTCAACTCAATAGCCTACAATCAGTAAGTGAATACCATGTGGTAGAGGGGGTGTAATCCATCAACCCAATTTAATAATAAATTTCCACCGTGTTTGGGTGGTCACCATCGTCATTGATAAATTGAATTTCTTGAAGCATAAGGTTACATTTTTTGGAAGAGAATTTGGCTTATTTTACGTTGGCAGATATATTCTAAATAAATATTTGGCCACTCAACAGTTTGACAAATATTTTGTTAGTTCTTAATATTCGTGAATTCGTACGCTTAGTGATGGTAACGAGAATTCATTTTTCCCAATATTAGGCTGGTGTAATGTGGGGTACTTTTAACGAAATAAAAAATATCCAGCTTTTATAGTTGGTGTTTAAAATTTCTTGCGAATTTACTGCTCGACTAGAATGGTGCCTGGTACTAAAATGAAATTACTATCACTAATTAATGCTGATGCACACGTTGAAGCACCAAAGGCAACTTTGATGGCATGCATTTCTTCTCTCTGGGATGGCAAATGTGGGTCTAGCTTCATTTGCTCTTAAGCAGCCAACTAAGCTTTTATGATCACGACCAGACAGAAAGCAGCTCCGAGCATTTAGAAAAATAACGGCTAATTGCGAGTTAACTTCGAGATTAATCCGAATTCCAATGATGAAATGCGTTTCGAAGAGCTTTTAAGCTTCATAAAAAGCTTTAATTAAATGTCACGGTTTTGGCATGGCTCTTATTTACGTCAACTTCCAAACCATCAATTTTTTAGTATTTTCCCCTCCCCTCAGCGATTTAGATACACTGTATAAGAATTGAAACGATTCCATGAAAATCTTTTTTATGTCAACATCATTTTTTTAAAGGTGCTAAATAATTAATAAGCGCCTTTGCAATTCCAGGGTTCAACCAGACGATATTGGAGCACATATCAACGTCGGACGAACGTATAATAACCTGAAAATGTACAAACAAGCCGAAGATGCATATATAAGAGTAAGTGCCATTTCTTACAAGTTAGCATTCAAGCATTTGTCTATTAGCCATGGGCTCCTTACCCCTGAAACAAAATTCTTAAAAGCAGTACGAATGTATTTTCAGAAAATCTTCTAGGGAGTGTGCCCTTTGATAACATTTATATCTTTCAATATTTAAAATTAAACCTATATTGTATATGTGCAGGGTGTCTACTGAATGGTTTACTTCATGGTTTTTCAATGACTTTTTCATGACTTCGAACATTTTCCAATGAATGTTAGAATATCAGAATGTCAGAACCCTCCCCTAGCACAGTCGTGAAAATGTTAGGGAATGTCAAGGAAATTGATTAGTCATCATCTTTTATAAATATTTGCGACAAAATCCATCATTTGTCGTACTGTTTTTGAAAAATCTGACGTAAAATATTGATCACATGTGATCAATGCATTTTTCCCGATTTTCCTAAGATTGAATTTGCCGCTTAAACTCTGTAGAGTTGATTCGTCGAAAAGGATCACGTGCCCATGCGCAAAGTAGGTGGCGCACGTGTCAACCATAGAACTAGAACGAGAGGTTCCATTTAAGGCGTTCTATAGTGCCAAAAAATTCAGTTTTTTCGTTTTACTTGAGTAATACGACCATTAGCAGGTAATTATTATTCAAAAAAACAAGGATTTTAAATTGAATTTTTAAGTTTTGTAATTCTGATATAATTTAGGGATGTCCAGCTAGGTGGGTCAGGAATAATTGCGAAGAAATTTGACGGTAATCCCGTACGACAGGTAAACACCGATGTGTGAACCTTCTGGGATTGCTGCTTTTATTAAATGTCAGTGCGTAGGGGCTTAGGATTACTGTTTTTTAGTCTCGCATAAACCAACGTCGTTGCAATATGATAAATTGTTTTTCAATTCCTCAGTCGAATGTAACTGTCGAGTTTACCAGCGCCTTGGTCCATTATTTATAAGTCGGTGTCGTTGGTCCCTGCCGCCACACTCTCGACTATTGAAAATCGCTATTTTCGCCGATACTTTATGAAAGTCTCCAGGGCCAGCTACACGTAACACATATCATAATCCTTCAGCAGAAATCACTTTTTTTGTCTTAACTTTCTATCTGGGTGGCTACGAAACGCTTGTTTACAAGTAGTCCTGCTCGACTGCGGTCCACCTAAATGGTGTCAGACAGCAATTATTTTTACTTTGTCAATAAAAGAAGAAAAAACCGTAAAGAGAAAAAAAAAGCAAAATGATGTAATGAAAAATGCTTCCCAAGTGCATTATGTGGCGCGGGCACGAATATAGATTTTTCATCTGTCAAAAACGAGATTTCGTAGAGCGTGTGTTGTTGTTGGCGTTGATAATGATGCCCATTGCTAGCCGACCGTGGCACTCGTAAGTAAGATTAATAAACTTTGGGAGCAACGCTTTTTGCCGGCCGCGAATTCAAAAGATAAACTTTAGTCTGGAAGTAATAAATTTATCGCAAAACGACTCGGATTCCGGCTTTATAAACGGGTGATTCCTGGATCGAATCGCCAAAAAATCACCTAAAAAACGTGCTTATTCCGACGCTGAAACGCTACAGTAACTCAGTGTCAAAATCAATTTTTTTCCGTCCTTTTTTCAGGCAAAAAGTCTTCTGCCAAGGCCCAGACCAGGTGAACCCTATCAAGCCCGAGTTGCTCCTAACCATCTTAACGTGTTTCTCAACTTGGCCAACCTGGTGGCTCGGAATGAATCCCGTTTGGAAGAAGCCGATGCGGTAAGATCAGTGCATTTCAGCGTAAATTTCCATTTAAGCTCCCAGGCGTATGCTGGACTGTCCCCATTTTAAGTCGCAATTGCAGTCCACAAGCTTGCTTCAGTTCAAATGTGTCTAAAGCCAGTGCTGGACTAGCTGTTCAACGTACACGCCGGGTGGCGCCACTAACTGGACTTTGTTCTCAGAACTTTGAGACCATGAATACTTAAGTTCAAGCTTCAAAACAAACATGACTCGTAGGCTGGCAGTGATTGCCTTCCGTTAGGGGCAGGCATAATAAAAAAAAATACATTTTTAAGGTCTGTTTATGTTAGGATAGGTCAGGTCAGGTTAGTATAAACAGGAGATATGAATAACACAATGAAAAATGTATTTTTTGTAATTTTTGATTACTATGCCTGCCCTTACCGCGGGCAAACACTGCCAGCCTACGAACCGCTATGAGAAGCCCACTTTCTCATAGTGAATACGCTGAAGCAGACAGCAGCAATGGATATACCGGTACTATCCTATAGATTATGCCATGTCCAAATGTGCATCAAATATATTTCACTGTACTGATCAACTAAAGTTGAACGACACCCGTCTTAGCTTTTTTTTGCGCTTAACTTGGCCTAACCTAGTCGAAACAAACCTGAAAAAAAGTAATTCATTTAGCTACCCCTCCGGCAGACAAACACTGGAAGCTTACACTGCCAGCTTACGAGCCGTTATGATAATATCAGTGAAATTAGTGAAATTAAGCAGTCGAGGAATGTCAAGGAAATAGACTTGTGGATTTGGGTAGGAACCCCATATAGGATTAGCATTGCAAACTGACTGAACTGATCAAAATCTATCATTGCCTTTGAGTCAGATTCTATGAGATGACTTTGCAGCTATTGTAAGCAGGCACCTACAGAACATTATATCGTTTGCTGATACCATCATTTTCCCACAAGCAAACCAACATTCATTGCATAAATCAACATTTTCCAACATGTTGGAACCACCATTGAGTGACAGTACGGTGTATGCTTTCTCTTCCATTGTTACAAGATTACTGTAAATGCAACCAGTGCATGCACCAGTATATCAGAAAAATCTGCACATGTATAAGAAAGTTTCCATGTAACGTTATGGCATCCATGCTTGTATCGGGGATATTTGAGATACTTGAATATCCACCAGCTCACCACCAAGTCTGGAGATATCTCGTAACCTTCAGACTTTAGCCTGTAATATTATGGTAGCGATGCGTACATTCCCGAAAACTATTGTATACGGGCATGGCGATTGTTTGCCAACAGCCATTTATCTCTTCGTGAATCGCCTTTCCAACTGCAGTGGATACAAGTAGAAGGAAATAGAGCAAAAATCAGACTTATTTCAGTGACCCCAGAATCATAAAAAATGCATCGCGTTATACTCTCCCTTGACATTTTCTTCGTGACAGCCATTCCTTCGCTGGATGTGGAGAGGATCATCAGATTTCAACTTTTAATTCCCTCTGGAAACGGGCGATATTGGCCAACCCGTTATCCTCAGCTTCTACTTCTAGCTCTGTCACAATTTCAGGTTTCTCGTTGAAAAAGCTGATGTGTTGATGGGATTACAATTCTCCGGGTCGTTGGGATTCAAAGCTTGTTAACTGGACATGATTGAAAGTAGTCAGATTTGGTAGTTCACTGATCCGAACTGCAGATGACCGCTCAACGTAATCCAGTGGCTTCTTTAGTATTCTTGCAGATCGTGTCATTAGATTATGGGATTCGAGTCATATTTTTATTTGAAACTGAGCGGGGTATTGACCCAGGCAAAATACGTTGCTATCATCAGCAGGCAAAGCCTGAATTAGGCCCGGTTGCACCATTGTAGGTTATTTTGAAAGGTTAGATAACCTGGGCACCATTCCACAAAGGTATGAAGTTGTACTTGTGTTACACTTTTGGATTATTATTCCATAACTTACAAGTTTACAAGCGCATTTAATCAGATGGCAAGTTAGTAAGTGTGACTTGTACACTAATCAGTGCACACGTTTGTAGAATTGGGCACTGGGGTAACCGATTACCACAAGTTAGCCTTAGGGTTAGTAGGTTTATGTTGCACCATTTGGTAATAGGGATCTTATCACGAGGTTTACTAATCTGAAGACAATTTGTAAATGTCAGAGAATTGAAAAAGTGGCAGGGAATTCTGGAAATTTCGTGAAAATGCCAGGAAATGTCAGGAAAATTGAGATAGTCTGCATCTGTTAATTGATTATTCATCATCTTTACAAATTTGAGATAAAATCCATCATTTTTCTTACTCTTTTTTTTGGAAAAATCTCATATAAAGTGTCAGGGAAATGACTGAAAGTTGTCTGAGAATGTCAAGGAAATCGACTTGAGAATTTGAGTGGGAACCCTGACCTGAAACTGCATAATTATCTTCATCTGGCATCCTCCATTTCTATTACAAACCTTAGGTTAACTCAGCCTATTAGCTGGGTTAACTTTTCCTCATGGTTATATAATGTATACCCAGGGTTAACTGCTAACTTACTGTAGTGCAATGCCTTTCCTTAGGTAACTGGAGGTTTACCTTTGGTTTTGGTTAAGTTTTGTCGGTGCAACCGGATTCTTATTGAAGGTCCTGGGGGCTTCCTCATTGAAAAACATTATTCGCCGCGTTTTGATCCAGGAAACATTTGTTTCATTGCGATTAGAGCATTTTCGCTTTTTTTAAATTTATACACCCAATTTGTATCTGGACTGGAAGCAGATCCCAAGAGCATTCCTTCAGGCTTCAGCGAGTTTGTATGGTTTTACCGGCTACGATTCGTTGAATTCGTTGGCCCTTGTAGCCGTCCCTGGATGCCCCTTGCCGAACATCGATACTTTTATCTAATGCCCTCTCGTCAACGTCTTGATGATCGACTTGCTTAAGTGCAAAGGGCTTCGTGCACGGTGTAAGACACGCGGTCTTAATATTTTGATGACCAATATCTTCCAATAAACGTGCGGATTTTCTACTATTATGTGTGGATTTAGAAAGTGATGCCTCATTTTTATGGTTATCATGGCTTCTTCAGCAGTGCCATTTGTCACCCTGAAGGACTCTTGGCCTGCAAAACTTGCAGGAGATAGGATGGACTTTTCACGCAGCTGTTGGGTGACGTTTTTCGGATAATTCTTGACCTTTTTTCTTCCTGTTTAGTCGTTCGTTGAAGGGTAAGATTAGATGTGACTCGCATATGAAATTAGACCACAGTTGCCTTCGCAGTTTTCTTAAGGCTGAAGTAACTAGCAGTTGCTTACTGAAATTTATGAACTTATTGAGAAAATGCTGAAATTGGAGGGTGTATTTCATTACGGTACCTGTCCCAGCATAGGCGCAATTAGAAAGTGGGCTTCTCCTAACGGCTCGTAGGCTGGCAGTGATTGCCTGGTTGAAAGGGGCAGCCAAATCACGAATTGCATTGTTAGGTTAGGTCTAAGGCAGTGAACAACGTCAACGTCATCTGTGGCTGCCAACTATTATGCAAATACATTATTTGGATATATATTTGCTTTATTAAAATTTTACTAATGGTCAATTTCTTTTTTTTTCCATGAAGATTAAGCCGTTCATTAGCGATCTTTCCCTTTTTTAAATTTATAAATTCCAACGTTCATTTTTATCAAAATAAATAATGACAAAAATTCAAAAGGTCATTCGCAGGTGAGAAATTGGCCTTCGAACGACCTGTCGAATTATTGTCATTTTTATTTACCTATTTTAAATCAACGGAGGTTTTTATAAACGTAACGACTCCCACTTTCTGCAAAGTCATGGATAATCAGGGAATGTCAGGGGAATGAAGGTGCCAGGAAATATCAGGGAACTCGTGCAAATTCGTGAAAATGTCAGGGAAATTAAGATAGTTTGCATCAGCCAATTGATTAGTCATCATCTTTTATAAAAATTTGGGATAAAATCCATCATTTTTTTATTTTTTTTTGTGTGCAAAATCCCACGTTAAATGTCAGGGAATGTCAGGGAAATTGACTTGAGAATTTGAGTGAGCACCGTGTCTTAATCTTCATGGGAAAAAATAAAAATTAGCCATGATTAGAAATTTATGAAAGGGAAAATATCCATGTTTCAATTCAAAATGTCGCATGGCCTTATCATAACAGGAACAGGAGATAAATACAATAAAAAGGACTAATTGTGACAGCTAGAACAGGCGTCATTCTTGTATACTTCACACTTTTATACATGTACTACTTGTATCGAAATAACTTAAACTTGACCCATTCGGATTTGCTTTAAAACCAGCATTGGCATCCAATTGAGAGTTGAAAGCAGATTCGTGTATCCTACTGCTTTCGTACTTGTTACTGGCTATATAACAAAGCTGCCTTTCGGTCCTCTGCATGTTGAGGTAAAACTACTTTACTTCGAACAAAAGAAATAACAGTCCCCGTGAAAGCGAATAAAAATTGCTCGGTTTTTCAATTTACTTTGTTGATTCAAGAATCCGAAATAAACCCTGGGGTCATGACGAAACGAATAATACATCAAGTTCAATTTTACAGATATATGGTTTGGAAGACCTTTGTGTGTATTTAGACTTAAATGAAGTAATGGTTGACAGGGGCAACCTAACAATAAAAGATGAAACATGGAACAAATTGTTTGTTTTTCGCTAAAACAAACTTTTGTACGTAAACACGTTATCTTTCAGTTCAAAATTAAGGCTGCAGTGGGGAACTTTCGATTTGTTTTATACAGCTGTATAGAATGCATCTCGGTGCGGTGTGTATTGAATTTTTCATTGTAATGTCAGATTTCACATATCCATAAAGTTGAAACAGGCATTTAGAATCCATGTAAGAAAAGTAATTTTTCTGTTATATTTAATAGTCTTGTTGCGGGAGCAATATAGATCTACTGATGAACGATCCTTTTTTTAATATTTAAATTGTGGTAAATTCCATGGCCATCTGTTTCTTTTCAACCATAGAGGAATGCTTCCCTGATCAAACTGATGTATTTATCAGGTATTCTGTATTATAAATGCACACTAGAAACATTTGTGCCTGTGGAAAAACATGCGAATTTGATGTCTATGTTCATGGAAAATAATTCACGTTGACACGGAATTGATTCAAAATACATGAATTTCCATAAACAATGTTGGCCATTTCATAAACAAAAGCGTCTTACTTTTATTTTCTTTGAGCCGTTCTTATATTTGTTTCTGAAAAGTAGAATTGTTTATACATCCGCGTATACTGTGCAAACTCCTGAGGCTAAAATAAGAAATATTGATGGGCCATATATTTGATACAGGAAACAAAGGCAGTATGAATACGTATGATCAAAAACAGCCCCAGGAGCAATAACACACAATATATCGCATCAACCTTGCTTTCTGTGGGTATATCACGTATGCGCTAACGTGACTGTTGAAAGAAGGCTTTTGGGTTTTTCTGAAGGGGTTGAGAGCTGACGATTTTGTTTGCCATTTCCTGCACTTGGCGCAAAAAAAACCCTATTAACAAGTCATTCAGAAGCTCAGATAAGATAATTGATTTTCTATTAATCACGCTTGACCACTAGCCTATCTCCTGTGAATGGGAAGTGCCAAAGTTTCTTCGTACATAAAATATTGCCATTTTAGGCGTTGCTTAGCCTTATTCAAACGTTCGTGGTAATTTGTCGAATAATATACAGTATATGCAGTTTAATTAATTCAAACATTTTTAATTTTTTATAATGAACTTTATGGAATTGAATGCATTCAGTTAGACATTGAACAACTACTATATCTCGAATACAGTATGAACTGGTACATGGTGCACTTAAAATACTTTTCATTTTCTTGATTTTGTCAATGTGGTACTGAGTTGTAAGATGTGAAATTATTAAACCCTCATAGGCTTACTTAATTCTATTATACATGTATATTTTTTGCAAAAGTTTTCTTGAGCAATAAGGCAGTAGCTAAATTTTAAAATTATTTTGGTGGAAAAGCTTCGCACTTCGGATCAATTCAACTCAGCATCCTACTATCAGTAGCCATGTGGATAAAATCCAACTTGTGGTTGACTTAAAAATGTATATTTTAACAACAGGTAACACATGATGTACATCATTCCCCCTACTTGCTATGATGTACATGTAACTGTTGAGCATTAATTTTACGTTGAATGTACATGTTATATACATGCACAGAGTATTCTTAGTTATACATGTATTTACCAGAATGATGCTAGGTGTATAAAGCCATGTCCACACCTGGAAGCATATTACCTCAAAATGTTTCCACATTTCTATCAAGGAAATATCCTGAAAGAAAAATGCCTCGAATATTTTATTTCCACAAAAAAAATGTTTGCATCCCCCTGCGGGCGCCCAATGGTAATATGCTATACAGTTTAAATGCATAGCACGGTTCCACTCAAATTGGCATGCTATCGGTTGTCTAACCAGCAATAGATTTGTCCAAATATGTTACTAAATTTGGAAATTTTCATTCAACATTTTAAATTGAAAATCCTATAACTGCTTCACAAGTATGTGCCTTTAAACATTTCCAAGACTGTAAATTGGCAAGCGACCATTGTTCGAGTAATGTTTTTTGTGTGTTAAAGTTGGCGTGTATGACAAGTAAGAATTACGAGATTTTCAAACGTGGGTGGGTGAAGGATAGCGCTTTGTTATTTCACGTATTTTTTATTATATATTCAGAAATTCTCCTATCTCGTTGGCAGCTGACGTCGAATCAGAAATTTGAAATTCTAATAAGACTTAATGTCTCTATTTTTCCCGACTATACATGTGTACACGCGGCTACTCTACATTCACACTATTTTGTATATTTGTCTCCATCGCTGAAGACTTTATTGTCTTATTCCATCCCATCATTGGGGTCACTTTATGGCGATATAGTGTCCATGGCAGTAGAAAAATCGACGTCGTGAACAAATAAATGCAAACATGACTGCACACTGCTTTGAATTGCGAATCCACTGACAGTTTTTAGACACGTACTGTATACAAAGCAGCCACGAAAAAGAGAAACTTTTCCCATGTACATGTACATGTCGCGGACATTTGTCTATATATTTATCGAATTTCCTGGTGTCATTGTTTTTTAAGAAGCACTTGTCTGACTATATTTATTCGCGTTCGCAATTCACGACGGTGTCACTGCCTGCATTTTCCTATAACTGCCAAGGGAAATGAGTATCATATACACAGAATATTACAGTCTGGGTGTATTGGACTTGGTATATTTGCATATATTCAAAATAGCGTGATCGTACTGTGCTGTATAAACAAAATGCTTCGAGGGTAGGACTATAGTGGACAATGAAGCTGAAAATTGCACTTATCCATCGGTCGCGTGGAATATACCGGAACCATTCTTTCGTTTTAAGAAATTATATTTGTATAAAGCTGGATACACTATATAACAAAACATTGTAATATAACAAATTTGTTTTTAGCCTTGTTGTATACATGTGACGTCATACACATTATGGATGGTACAATTTCTCTAAAAGTAATTTTATGAAACAAATTTATAGACCTACAACTTTTTGAAAACGAGAAGAAAAAACGTTATTTAACATCTCAGCATTGATAACCCACGTTATTAAATGGATGTTTTATAACAAGTTTACGAGTATACAAAGGCCTTTGATCTTTACTTACACACGATGAATAACATACACGTATAACCTGGTCTATCACAAGAAACATGATACATAGCATGATACAGGGTTTACCCAGACCTGGAAAAACATGAAAAAGTCAGGGAAAATTGATTTACTTTTAAAAGAGCAGCGAAATTCAACAAATCAATAACATATTTTCCATAGCTAGTTATTGGTTAGCACAAAAATCAAAAGATAACAAGAGATTCTGTAAAAGAAATTAAGAAAAACCAATCTAAATTTGATGTTTCCTCGTGAAACGTTTATCTCCGTTAATCTCCTGTTTATAATCAATAAGCAATAAATATAGAACACTTTACATTGGCATGTAATATTTTTGCATTTTTCAATGACCAGGGTGGTCAGGGAAATTTGATGTGAAACCTGGAAAAGTCAGAGAAGTTCCAAATGTGATCTCTGGGAGAACCCAGAGATACAAGTTGTTCAACAGTGACCTAGTTGAAAACTAATTTGCTATAATACGATGTTTGGTGATATAGTGTAATCCAGGTTTAATCCTTGACCAATATCACTTCTATAATGGCTACCCATAGTGAAATCCAACTCGTAATCAAACTGCCTGTTAAAGATATCGTGATATTCACTGGAATGCACCATATTCACCTCTATTCTAAAGTTTGTTAATTAATTCTGACTCGAATAAATTTGCTTCAGTCGTGCAACGAAAGAAATACGCGCATTGCATGCGCTCGTCAACCGTGATGCAGATTTGGCTCGTAAAACAATTCCGTTTCGTGTTATTAAATCAGTTTTAATAGAGGTTATATCCCATCTGACAAAGGCACTCCGTTTAAACACCATCAACATCAACTAGCCTAAATTTAATGAGCGAGATGCATTACGACCCATAAATCGCATCCGTTTCACCCGATAACCAAGGAGAACCGACGCCCAGCTACATGTAGGCTCCATCTTGACAAATTGTAAAAGACTTCATTAATAACCACGTCTTCCACAATTACATTAGAAAGTGTTCATTAATGGGCGACGATTTCTGTTTTGAAAAGCAAGCAGTGATGCAATTTAGCCTGACATTGTCAGTCTGTTAGACGTTTGACAGCCTACATATGCCCTCTATCAACACACTTATCATGATCAGCTACAGGCTGCGTGTCATGGACGCTTTTACTCAATTCTTCGTGGATACGATGGATATATGATTAATTAACCCTCTTGTTGATACAGAGACATCCCACATACTGTAAATTGATTCTCTCCACTATTGGTCCGAGGTGATGTGCACGGTCATATCAACTTAAAAGACACGAGCATAATATGATCAATAACAGACCGAATCAATGTTCTCAAGATACTACGATACTCTTATTTTCTTCTTGTAAGAAGATTCGTGAAATCACACGTTGCAACGTACTGGTTTTGTAGTTGTTAATCGGCCTACTTACACTTCGTCTTGTCAAGTCAAATTCAGTCAAAATCCCATTCCATTTGCGAGGTGATTGCTTTCAACGTTTCCATCAAACACCCGAGCTGAATTATCACACTTTGAAAGTCTTAAAATATGAACTGAAACACTTACTGAGCTAAGAAACTTAACAGTATGATCATAGCGTTAAACGCATCAAAAAGGTATCACTTGACCTTGAATGATTGAGTTTTAGAACGCTGGAAAAATATTGAAAAACAAGCTAACAGAAGGCGCCCTAACGGCAGTTTAACACTCGTTCTGAATTGCTGTGGTTGAATTCAAAGTTATTGTGGAGTCCAACACTGTGCAATGAACCACGACTGGTCACAAAATATGTCTTGAAGTATGGCCAAGGCTCGGCAAAATATGAACGATTGCTTGCTTGGTTTTTTGCAAAAAATTTTGTAATGTATACAGGTACATGTACATGCATATACCAAATAAGCTTACTATTAAAATACGATTTGCTTAATTACTACATGCTTAAAATTCTATTTCAGTGTAATTTGACCTTGCAACAATATGAATAACTCAGTGCCTAACTCAGGGCACAAACTCAGTGCCTTTGAAATTTGATTTGAGCAAATGATTAAAATTTCATATCTGAATAAAGTAATGCAAGCTGTCAAGCGCTACAGTAGGTCGACTATTGAAATTATCATTTAAAAAGCCCTCTTACTGCATGTACATGTATTAACACATGTACACATACACATTCACCACCCTATACAATAGTACAATAGGGGGTGCCTAACCTAAAAAAATAATGGTAATGCCTACCAAAAGCGGTTTTGCGGGTTTTGGTAGCCACATGTACATGCCCGCACACCAATTAGTCACTTACAATTACAATTATTTTTTTAGGATTGACACCCCCTGATACACCTACTGTACATGTTCGTACTAGTCGAGTAACCATATTACGTGTACAGTACAGTGTACATGTACTTTCGCTGTTGATAAATCATTCAAATTTAATGTGATTTTAAAAATTAAATAATAATTTTGAAATGGTTTATATTTCAGCTGTATCGCCAAGCCATCAGCATGAGATCAGACTACACCCAAGCATATATTAACAGGGGTGATGTCCTTATAAAAATGAACAGGTTAGTACTATCAAATTCATAATCCTGACTCAGAATATAATCCTGCATGGTATTAAAATATGCTTAAGTCGATCTACTGTATTTCACGTTCTTTCATATAAATCTGATAGGCCTGCATGTATTTCCAAAGATTTTAAAATATAACACATGGTAAATTAATGAGCTAAATATTTTACCCTTTGCTACGTTGCAGTTCTCATATTATTATTATTATTATTATTATTTTTTTTAATGGCATACTGTAGATAAGATGCGTTGTATGTTTGGATGATATTGCATATTTAAATTTAATTCGGCGTAGTCTTCAGATACACCGCCAAACTTTACTCAGAAATAAAAATCTAATAATTAATCTTTACGAAAATGTTAGCAAACTAAAACAGGCCTGAAGGCAATAAACATATTTAGATTCATCATGGTTGCACTAATTGGAAGCCTAACATCCCTTCTTTTGAACAAGAGAGTTTTCAAAATATATGCGAATTAGCATTGTTTACTTAAGATGAATATACCGTATGCAAAAATGTAACTTATTAATAAATATACTGTATTGTTTATTGCCTGATATCTTTTTGTTCGCAAAAGGCCGTCAGCTCTCCACGATAATAATAATTATATGCTGTTTTGATTTAAATTAGCAGCGGATATTTGAGTATAAATAACATCATAGTTTGATTACTATACAATTTCAACTGTTTCTCTTGTATATTCCAGAACAAAAGAAGCGCAAGAAGTATACGAAAAAGCCTTACAATACGACAGTAGCAATCCAGATATTTACTATAATGTAATTACTTAATTACTAATTATTCGTAATATTAACTCACTAAGATGAAATGAGATAATATTTTTACTTAAAACTTTGGACATTTTCTCCCTAGCTTGGGGTTGTTTTTCTTGAACAAGGAAAAGCTTCTCAGGCATTAGCTTATTTGGACAAAGCACTGGAGTATGACCCAGATCATCAGGTGCTGAAAACTTTACTTTTTCTTACAATTGCATCAATTAAAAATTGCTAGATTTGGATGAATGAATGAATATAAGTGTTGTTATTATATTTAGCAAGCACTAATGAATTCAGCGATTTTGATTCAAGAAAGTGGAAATCCAGATTTGAGAAAAACGGCATATGACCGGTAAGAAAGACATTGCTTTTGCAATGGTACCTAACTGTTAGTTTGTGTCTGTGTTTGAATAACACTGCACTACCATTTTCCAAAACAGGTTACTAAAACTCATGAAGTCAGACCATTCAAATGAAAGGATATATTTTAATTTGGGAATGTTGGCCATGGATGATGGAGATTTTGACAATGCAGAAAAGTGGTTCAAAAAAGCTGTCCAGGTAAACAACATATCATCGAGATTTGATTCTAGCGAACAAATTATTAACGTTTTTTTAAAATGATTTTAATTTAATCTTTCAGTTAAAAAAAGATTTTCGGAGTGCATTATTCAATCTAGCGCTTTTACTATCAGATGCTCATCGTCCACTAGAAGCGGCGCCATTCCTTACCCAGTTACTTAAGGTGAATATATGAAAAGCGATGTTTTAATTCAAAACATAAGGTCATTAAATGAAACTATCGCTGTTATCCGTAACAATTATATAATAGAAAATGCACATATAGTTTCTGAATCATTTTTCTCGATCCTTTCAGTATCACCCCGATCATGTGAAAGGTCTTATTCTGTTGGGTGACATCTACATAAACCATATCAAGGACTTAGATTCTGCTCAAAAGGTCAGACAACGTTTTATAAAGCAAAAATTGCAAACATTTTTAAGAAATTTTATATTGACCTCGTAGCATACATGTATATCTCCACGAATATGTTTGTATGTTGAACAATAATGCAAATTAGTAATACCATAACCTTTTTTAGTGCTACGAGAAAATATTGGAATTGGATCCGCAAAATGTGCAAGGTTTGCACAACCTCTGTGTAGTGTTTGTGGAGCGTGGTGAATTAAGCAAAGCCGAGCATTGCTTGATGAAAGCACACCAGATGGCGCCGAACGAAGAATACATCCAAAGACACTTGAAAATAGTTCGAGCCAGAATGCACAGGCAGAAATTACAAGCAGAAAATAACACTGATAAACAAATGCCATCTGCTAATATCCCGAAGCATACTTCACAACAAAAGCCTGTATCTTAGCCCATGTCTCACAATAAGGTGATGCTAAGTTACTTTATGCCTATGTAAGCATTTGGAGAATCAGTCATTTAAAAAAATATTAACAGGCCTACATGTGAAAAACTTGTTTTCTTGCTTATTTTCATTTACTATTTTTTTAGTAAATACGAATGAAAAAGAAATTAAAAACATATATTTTCGAGAAATCACATACTATTAATAAACTCTGAATGTATTATTGTAATCATGAAAGGGTTGATTTTCCAAATTCGTGCATAGGAGATTAGGGTTTGGATCCCCTATCATAAGGAAATGTATAGCATAATGCCAACTTTTTTATTTTTTGTGGTACTCGTGTATTGAATAATTCAGATTAATGTGATAATTCTAAAATTCGATTATAAAAATCGATTATACTGCTTGGAGTTACTGAAATTCTTTAAAATTCACAGAAACTTTATCTCTCGAATCCGACTAGTCAAAAACAGATTTTGATAATCAGCTTGAAGAATATTATGGAATGGAAAAATCTAACAACACCTAAGAAATAATGTACTGTATGTTGGTTTTAAATGGCAGTCTGTTCCTGCTTCCTTTACTCATATTAATACAAAGAATGAGCGTCAAGCAGAATAAGAAAGTTGGCAATTTTTTTTCTTTCTAAAATTCTGGTCAGAAAAGCAGGATGAAAATGTTGTCACTAATGTATGACCAAAGATATGAGACTCAAAAGCTTCCAGAAAATAATTCACAGTTTTAGGTTGAGCCGCAGATAACTATACTTTGCATACAAAGAATGAACAAATGTTTAATTTCCAATGTCAGCCGCCCTTGTAAATTGCCATTAATTTATTTAACTGATAAGCATAAATTTTTATTTGCATGTGTGTATATGTATTTGTTTGTGGCGGCGATTTAATGCAGCTGAAATGGTAATATTGATATGTTGAAGGTTAAAATCAAACGCATGTTGGCCGTGACGAATTGCAAAATTATCGAGAATAATTTTAATGCTTATCAATATAAAATCAATGTAGCTAAGCTATCTGAATCAGTAATCGTACTTCAAACGACTAATTCTTATAGTGCTTTCTTATCCACAAATTCCAAAACAAGTTAGTACATGTAGAAAGAAAAACCATTTAAACTTTCTAATTACCTAACTTTAATTTTCAACAATATTACAATTTATTTTACTTTGGAAAAATATTCTAATCATTAATGAACACTGGATCATTCATTGTATTTGTTTTTGAAATTACCGGTACTGTACATTTTTAAAGCACAATTTAACATATCCCACCATTATAAGCATGGTGCTGTGATTTAGCTCACTCATTGATATAAACAAAAGGCATCTTAATTATCTATGTGGAGAATTTCAAATTTAAAAATTTTCCTGCATATTTGTATTACCATAATAGAGTTTTAATGCACTGACGTATGCTACAGTCATTGCCTCAACTAAAGCAAACAATGTGAAATCCATACTGTAATCTACAATACATGTTGTTATCCAGTGCCTACTCTTGCAATGCTAATGAAAATTATTCAGTGCCTTATTTGTTTAATAATTGTGCATGCATAATTTAACGAGATGTTTAAATTATATATATGTATATAAATACAGAACATATTTTCTTTAAATAAATGACATGTTCATATCACATAAAAACGTGTATATAAATAGGGCCCAAAAGTGTACGTGTATTTTCAACATGAAACTAATTGTAGATAATTGAACGTTTTCAGGAGATTAAAGTGCCCTATTATAACTTTTATTAATTAAAAGGGTATAGTCATTGTATTCGACATCAAATATATTCTTGCCTAATATCTGAAAGCATCTTCAGCTATGCATGTAGACAAACAAATTTAATTGGCCTACATAGATGTTTTATTGCGCTGATTTGACACCTAGAAAATTAAACTATCAATTTTGAAATACATAATGTTGTTCGCCTTTATTCTTTATACAGTTTATTCTGACATATTTTGATGTTATTGAACCATCAACGGATGAAGATGCTACATGATAGGAACATTATGACGCTAATTATTAGCCATTTTTACTGCAGAAAATGACGTCATTTAGGACTATTGTGCATAATTGGGTTATGTATAAAACGTGGAAAGCTCAATTCCTATGGCCCTTAATTAGCCTATATTGTTTTTTTGTTTGTCTGTAAGATTTTTAACGTTGGCCTATTTTCGCGCTCGAGGGCTATGGCCCAAATAAGTTCAAATACAGCAGTAGTTGAACATTAAAACAAATTTTCCTGACTACTGAAAGATGCCAATGTAAAGAATGTTACATTTTTTGATTAATATATATATATAACAGAACACAAACAGAACATATTATTGTGATTTTCGAAATTGACAATTTCAATATTAATTCCTCTATGGCATACTCGTCATCTCTTGTTTCTTGTGTTAACCAATAACTAGCTATGTAGGAGCCTAAAATGTGTTATTGATTCGTTGAATTTACCTGACTTTTCAAATTAACTCCATTTTCACTGACGTGCAAAAAATATGACATTTCGATGTAAAGAATGTTACGTTTATTTGCTGAATTTCCCTGATTTTTCTAGGCCGTTCCATTTTTCCTGATAATTCCGGGTTTTCCATGTCTGGGGATATTTTTAATAACATATGGATAATAATAATTACCCTTATTTAGAGCTTTAGGAATTGAGTTAGGCAATGGTGTCCTTTGGTAACTTTATAATAATTGTCAATAGTTGACGTTATTTTGGAACGGTATGACAAAAATTGGCCTAAAAATGTTGTCATTCGGAAATCGGAGGTAACATTTCACGTCTTGGAAATTTATGATTGGCCCCTGTCGAATCGTCTGCTATTTTCGAAACAGCAGATTTCGCTAGAGCGCTTCAGCAAAATACCAAATGAAGAAGTCGAATTTTTAGATCAAAAAGTGGAATATAAGGTAGGGCAATATATAGTGATAAATTGTCGCTTTTATGAAACTGCACATTGATCAATTAGCGTCACGTCTTCACGGTAAGATGAGCGAAGAAGGTGAAACACGGTCTGTGGATATAATAAGCCCAGTTGTCTTCAGGCTGGGCGTTTTCGCTGCTCTTCACCCCATTGAATATGCCAAAATTCTCATTCAGGTAAATCCATTTTCATGCCTGGCCTGATCGATTTTATTGCTCATTCAATTAAAGGTCATCATATTAATTCTATGTCGTTGCTACAGATTGGATTTGAGCCCCTGCCACCCAAACCTACCCGCACGTTACTGGGGCGACCTGCCTTATCGCTACCCAATATTTTTCAGTACAGTGAGTAGAACAAGCAATCCAGATTTGTATCTTATCAGAACACGTATCATTCAGCTAAAATATGTTTCCTTTCAGTGAGTTACATTCGTAAAAGGAATGGCTTTCTAGGTCTCTACCACGGCGTGAGTTCCCGTGTATGTGGCAGCTTTGTGCAAACTTACGTGTCTGATCGTGTTACCAAGGTCCGAGGAATTGCGTTTTTATTGAACACTAGCACTTAATGAACTTGCCAGCACGCCTATAAACTATTTATTACAGCTCATTCCATTACACCACGATCAAGTAAATGATGGCAGCGAGGTGACCGAAGGCAACGATACAATACACGATGATAAGGTCTTATGTTTCTTCCAGTACACGGGACGAGCCATGTTGGCTCAAACCGTTGCTGTTGTTGCGAGTCATCCATTTCAAGGTAATCTTGAATGCTAAAGTGTACGTGATTCTAAAATTCAATTTAATCAATTTTATTTGTAATTTGGACATTTTCCTAGTGATAACTGTGCGAATGGTCGCCCAGTTTGTTGGTGGGGAAAACATGTATGGGTAAGTATGTCGCAAACTTTGTCAACATGCACCGTTAAAATCACGAATTTTCCAGGGCCCACTGATCAAGCTGTATCAAACGTTTATCTACTTTGATATGCCATGTTTTCTTTCAGTGGTCTGTTTTCATCCGTTCGAGAAATTTACGTGCAAGATGGAATTTGTGGTTTCTTTTCGTAAGTAAAGGTCATTCAACTTAATTCATTCTGTTATTCACCAGTAATGTGGCATTAACACAAAATAACTTTTTTGGATGCACCATGAATAACCACCATTTCATTAGCATGAATTTACTGCAAGCTTATATTATTTAAAAGATGTACATTACAAAATTGTTCATTTGTTATTTAGTGGTCTAGTCCCTCGTATTATGGGTGAATTACTTTCACTTTGGTTATCCTCTTGCCTAACATTTGTGATAAACACCTATCTAATAAAGGAAAAGGTAGGCAATCATAAGGGCATTCTGCTTCGTTTTGAAATTAGCCAAATTCTGCCATTAAGGATGTTATTATCACATTATTTTAGGATTTAAGAACTTATATCGAGGCATCGATGTCTGTAAGTGGATTTTTTGCTTACAACTTATTTTTTAATTGTTCTAGCAATGCCAAACTTTATGAAAAGTAATTTTCACATTTCTTTCTTAAGTTCATTGCATCAGCTGTCACGTACCCGTTTTTGCTCGTTTCACGAGTAATGTCAGTCAATAACTCTGGGTGAGTTTTAACTGAATTGTTTTAAACCATGCCAACGATTTGTAGCGTTATTAAACAAGTATTGGTTGTAGTTTGGTTGCTGGAATGCCACCACAGATGCCAATTTATGTCAGTTGGACTGATTGCTGGAGCCACCTGAAAGCCCACGTGAGCGATTCACTCCTTTAATCTAGACCACATGACACTTACTGTATGTGATGTTCAACAACTTAATTGAAACTTGAAATTTTGCGTTTTTTTTTAGAATCAGTTGAAGAGAGGATCCAGTATTATTTGGCGTTATTATACAGGGCCCTATATTTTGAGAGATGGTAAACCTTCGGTGGCCACATTGCAAAACTTTCGTGCTCCGTCAACAACAAAATACTCTTAAATTGTTACTGCATCTTTGAATAAATTACGCGATGCACATCACAAACATATTTTCAGAGTTATTAATGCAATAAAATTCGAAAATTTTCGGGTAACTTTACCTGCAGTCTATTAGTGTTGTCAAGTCATTTCCGACTGACTTTACATATAAAACAAGTTATAAGTAAATGGATGTTATTTGTAGAATTAATGGTGATTTACAAGACTTCTTCAATAAAGTATCACTTTGTATCATCGATTTTTCGTTTTTTTAACGTTGGAAACGTGTTGTATTATTTAACAACTCAAGTAATCAGCAGTGATGTGTGTATTTGTATGTCACCCTTCATTATAAAGGTGATTTGCAGTAATTGTATTGATAAATTAAATTCATTCAAGAAATATCTTCTGCAGACAACTGCAGGTAAATTACCATTCTATCATATTAACTTCCAGTTTTTCAACTTATGGAAAGTAGTATAGTAAAAGACATCTCTGGATCACTTGCATTTTGTGATTAACTGATTCATATGAAAATATTGTCAATTTTAAAGATGACTTACTATACTACTATGGAATATTATTTTATCACAAAATTGAATGTTGAACAGTAGCTTTATGAGACAACCACTGTTAAATGAATACCATAAGCAAGATAAATCAGTCGCAGTAACAACGTAAAGATGCCTACTTCTAACATTATTCCTGAATTAGTCGTTTCCTATTTATAGACCCATAAACTAAGACTAAGTGATTTAATGAGGAAAACACGGAAGTACTGTATTTGTAATTTAGATAAACATGGCTGAAGTTATATTTTTGTGACAATTTATGTAGGCACCTTCAACTTAAATATCGCGCCATCTAACACAATATTTTTAGGATTACAGCAAAATATCCCATCTTCAATTTTCTGGTCCAATCATCTTTCCCTTGCATCCTGAGCTAGTGGATTTTAGGTACCCGTATTTTTAGGGACGTATGACGAAAATTATGGCAGCTATAAATGGAAATGGGGCAGTCTGCCGACATAAATGCAGAGTTAAAAGCAGACTGTCAAAGCAATTTTAGGATTTGAAATTGATGTTAACCAAGATGCTGAACAAGATAGTCTATTGTTCATAATTGGATCTTAAAACACCAAAAAGCACTCCAGAATGTTTTTTAATAAAAGGCATACGTGATATTTTTTGTCGAAAAAGAAATTCGCTGTTCGCTGTTATGAATTATTTAACCATTTACTGAAAATCCGAATTGGCTGCATAATGGTAAGAATACGTCAGAATTCTTTTTCATAATTAACGATTTGGAAAGTATAATCTGCTGAATGATGCGAACAAAATTTTACAGATGTAAAAATTAATTAAATTTTCCTGAAATGAAAAAAATGAAAGGGTAAAGGCGCCCATGTGAAAAACAAGAGCTATTCCACATTACTGAAAATTGATTTTATCGCATTTAATATAAACACCACTGCTATGAAAAAGCACTCAATCCTTCATATTTAATAAAAATCTCATTCACTAAACTTTTCAATAAAAACGAAGTGATGCACGGGTCAGTGCTAAGAGTCTACTAAAGGTGTTTATTGACAACATCAAAATCCACAAATGTTTACCACGGATTTTCTAAACTTGAAAATTAAATCATTTCGCTTTTTATTTCACTAGCACGGGGCTTGCAATTCGCATTAGGATCAGAATTAATTACTTCGAAAGTTTCAGCAAGGCACATTCGATAATGCATTTTAATCTGATATCTTGAACCAAAATACTGGAACTTTGTTTTTCTTCTGCTGTTTTTAAAATTTAATAATGTAATAGAGTGACTCGTTTCAGTGAGATCACTTCCTGACCTTAATTCCAGTTGATACATGGGTGTATAGAGATAGTCTCAAATTTATAGAACGGAACTTTAACCCTATGACATCTAAGGAGCTCTACGACTTAAAATGTGCCTATTCCCATGTTACGTTTTATGTATGGGGTACCAGTTTTCTTCCAGGAAATATTATTTTAATTACCCTCGGATGAGAAGCACATTAATCGCTTATTGCGGCTTGAATTCCTGTTGCAAACTATTTTTGATTTTATGGGCTATTATACATGTCATCCAAAAGCTAATTCAAATCTCGACATAAAGCTCTTGAAACAACCGAAATATTTTGTTTTCACATTTAAACTTATTAACATACGCAAAAGCAGGTATCTGTTAGAAATATGCCATTTTCAGACATACCGGTATAATGTGTATAATCATTTGGGTTTGAGTAATGATAGTAAAGTTTGCTGCATATCAAATAAAAAAATGCAATTCTCATATTGAAAATGTCTCGTAATTCCTGTTTTTCCAGAATCAAAAATCATTGTCTGGTGAAAAATAAATATCCAATAAGTTCCCGCATATTTGTAGACCTCTATGGTGTAGAATGAACTGTGAATGAACTTGCCAAATTTTCGCAAAGGCAAAATGCGTCATGAAATATTGCATATTGGTTGTCATTTTTATCTCTTAAATGTGGCTCTTGCATTTGCTGACCAATGTAATTTTCTTCCTAAGGTGACATAAAAGTCCGATAGTCTAATGGGCGAGGAATCACATCGAAAGAAATCGATATCTTACGTATTGATTCGCATGAAAACCGTGCCGATCCAAGAAATCACAAAGAATAAATTGAGGAGCATTACTTCGGATATTACTACGAGGTATATAGTTTGGGTACATGCATAAAGCACAGTTCCCTCAGAGGATGAAACGTCTTTAGCTGAATAGAAAATAGTCTATGGTATCTAGTTTCTGCGATTTTTATAAAAAATCCTAAATTGATTTTCAGATTAGACCATCTCTTTCAAATTTTAAACCAGCCACTATCATACATGCACAATTGTAAGTTTGTAACCGTTTTGCAACAAACTACAAGGCAGAGCCACATATATAATACTAACGCTTTTTCCCTTATTTATACAAATTTCCGGGGGGAAAAATCGCACACGTTTTAATTAACAAAGATGTATGTATCACATCTACTCTATTTCCCAAAATATTTTCAAATTAAAAGTAGATGTAATTAGCACTACTTTTCGCCTTGTGCAGTACTTCAACCAGAGCTTTTGGAACCATTTAAACTTTAAAAAATTGTACATTTTATCTGCACTACATTTGGGGATATTTGATATTTCCACATTGTGCAATGCTCAAAATCCCATAAAATTAAATTATTGACTTTCAATATGGCCAGAGGCCGGAGGGCCTTTCAAACTTATTTATAATATTAATTTCATAAAATTGGCATCTAGATAATATAGCGGTAATGTAATGAAATATAAACAAGGTAAAAAAATCTGGCGAATAACATAACTTCATGCTGCGAGGGTCAAGCTGTGAAAAACAAGTCGCCTAGCCATCGTACAACGCTAGATTTTTTGGTAACAACTTCAACAAGTACAGCCTGCGAAGGATTGTCTCCACATTTTGCATTATGCATATAATAATTTCCATAAATAGAAGCATAAAATCCACCAAAAACAATACCAACGGAATGTACTATCTACAAACTGCAGAAACAGAAAACACAAAGCAGTCACTGTCAGTAACAATGAGCATTGACCTTTCTTTCTTTTCAAATCTCAGAGCATTCTATTTTACAGTAAGAGAAGCTCTATAACGAATCTAATGCAAGGATGTGGGCCAAAAGATTTGAAATCTTCCAAACCTGTGGGAATTTCTAACATCTTTCAAACTTCTGTAAACTGACACGATTTTGTCACCATTCGATTACAATTAAGCTTAAGTTAAAAGTATTTACAAATATATGAAATAACTAAAACGCTATCAACAAATAGCAGGGACTGATAACGATTTTATACATTATTTCAAGAGTGAAAGTTCAAAAGGATTTTGGTTCACCCTCTAAGGTTAAAATTTAGATAATCACGAAATTCACTGTTAAGATTGCAGTTTGCAGACCCAACTCAAGACCACCCGATTGCACTGAAGGTTAATTGCAGTTTAATTAATAAAATATAGTTCACCACCATCATATTTCAAAACCGACAACGTTACACATTTGATCCCATATTTCATTTAAACTTCTATTAAAATGTTCGATATCTACACTATTGTGCTGTGTATTAATTTAAAGCATCGCCCAGCGAAAATATTAGCTCATAAATCATATTTAATAGTTGTCAAAGTCCAGAAGCACAAAAAGTGGAACCATTTGCAGTAATGTTGCAAAAATGCTGAACGACCTTTATAATAACTGAGTTGAAAATGCATTGCCTTCCCTTATAGCAAATTCATAAGCATTGTGTTTATATTGACAATGCAAAATACCTGCCAGTTTTCAAATGCAATTAACAGAGTGACTGACCAAATCTTAAATTTCCCTGAAATTATGTACCTTAGCCCTCAATTTTACAAAATCGAAATAGCAATATTACTATAATTTTTGAAAAATTACAAGAATAATGGATATTAATGTATTTTCCTTTGAAATGGATTTAAGAAATATTTATAACGATGGAAACACTACAGATTAAAACACTAGATCTGAAACACAGTAATTTTGTAGACTTGCTTTTCAAGATCACAAATCTTTCTGTGTTTTCAAGACCATATCAATTTCACCGACTTCTTCAGATTTTCCGTTGGAAACATTTTCGACTTAATGTTTGTAATTAAATCAATGCTAGCCTTTGAACAGTAAAATCATCATAAAATTCATAGAACAAAATCTGCAGTTATCAATAGTAGTTGCAAATAATTTCCAAATATGGATATCAAATTACATTTACCCAGCGCAGTGGTGGTAATTTGTAACTTTTATATGATATGGCGGAAGAACAAGACTCGCCTCTATACTACTAACATAAGAAACTTGCAGTTTCCCAAACCAAATCTTAATGAATATTCATCCGACATAAACCCTGCAGCAAAATCTTGATTAAGTGTCTTAAACTTAAATAACCGTGATGTGTTTACGATATATTTTCAGATTTTCCGCGCCTGTGGTATAGGGCGTGTGGGATGCTTGTCGTTTTCCCAAAGTTGCAAACCACCTTGAAGAAGACATCGACTAGTCTCACTTTGGCACATGTCATTTTAAAATCCTCGTTGAGCGAATAAGGACACGGATTGGTCTATCCGTATTTAGGTGCAGCAACAAACAAGCTCCACTTTGGTATGGGAAATTAAAAAGACAAAAAAAATCGATATAGCTGTAGAACTGTCGACTTTTATATAAGACTTGGCATTGGAAAGTGTGAGCCTTGTCACCCTGCCCACACCATTTGCACCATCGACTGTTATCGGACTTTCAAGCAGTTGGTTCACTTGGAAAAAGTGCATTTCGGCGTTGCCGCCAACTCAGAGCACGCTTGAGTTCATCTTGGCTCTTACTTGCCAACATAACTTTTTTTTCATCTTAAAAGATCATCTTTCGCGATCTGTTGCTCAGCACGCATGACTGAGAAGTTGTCAATGGTATTGCCTTCATGTATGGACTAGTTAGCATACAGCATATTTGATACCAAAATCAGCGCCTGACAAGGAAGGGATTTAGAAGACCTTGGAGTACACCTTAGACTTGAGAAAGGTAAGATTGAGTTTGCCGGCTATTAGCACTCATCTAATTTCTAATGCTCAAATTGTTATTTGCAGTTTTTTATATTTGCAAAACGGCTTACATGTTTTCTGGAATCCTGCGTTCGTAGATTATGTTTTTTTAATTTGTCAATGTGGTTAGGATTAAAAGTAAACGTTGCTTCGCCGAGATAATTTATTTAACTTTCGTTATGAATTTCCAAACTTAAGCCATTTTTTGCAACGTAGAATTTGTGCTATTGTGCAAAGTAAACATAAACCGCAATTAAATTAAATCTGAAGAAATTATCAAGAGTGATTCATGCATTAGGGTGTCTACTGGATTTAGTATTGCAGATTCCATGACTTTTCACTGACTTCTTTATGTGAATATGGAACTGTTCAAGTTTTTATGCAATCCCTAAATAGTGATTTTCATACATTTCCTCTACAACTTTGATGACATTTTCATTGGCGAAAACGCCATAGGAAAATTTTTTTGCGAAACTGGATGACAAGTGATGAATTTATACCCACATTTTTATTTTGTGAATTCAGTTAATCATCAGTATTCATAATGGAACCTCAATTGCCTGCATCAAATGTAATGCAAAGCAATTGGGGAAATGTTTTTTATTTTATCAAAGAAATTTAACAACACTTTGACAAAACTGGCCATAAAAGTATAGATACTTTCTGTACGTGTACACTAATTTAGTAGTCAATATTATTTTGATTCCGCATTGTAAAAACCATTACCCACATTTCCACGACATAATAGGATTCACATTTTATCAAAACAATTTGTTTTTCACATCTAATGCATATTTGTCAAAAATTAAAAGGCACTGTGGAAACCCAAATCATACAAAATGTCAATATTTCACTAAGAACTGACATGATTTTGACTAATATTTTGACCTTAAGCTTCAAGAAATTCAATTTGATGTCTTGGTGGTACCCACCGAATCTTAATTTGGGTTGATTCACTACACCCCCCTACCACATGGTATTAAATTACTGACAGTAGGGTACTGAGTTGAATTGAATTGAAATGAATCCACTAAGTGATGCAGTTCAAGATTCAGCTGAATTGGGGTACATTACAATTCCGGTTTATCATCTCTTTCAAGTCGTTGATTTCATATCGAGCATAAATCTGATTCGCATATCGATGTAATGACTGCCAATATATTGTAAAAAGCCGCAACTTCAGCATGTCACTGAGATGGTTGAGTTGCCGGGCTCCAAGCAATGGCATGGTCGTTAACTGGATTTAAATCAGCTCGGCTCAAGTTTCGATTAAAACTGTCTGGCAGCCTAGAAGCACCATCACAACGGGAGTACAGTCTTTTTACCATTTAGTTATAATGGAAATGAACTTTGAAATAGGTCACATGCCCACTTTTCGTTGCTATACTTAGCGTCTTGAATTAATGTTCACAATATAACGTGATTGACGTAAGCTATAGAATACAGAAACGGTTTCCAACATCCAAGATTGCAAACATCAGCAGGATTATAATTTTTTTTATTAGATTCCAGTCAGCTTATTCTCATGATTCTATGGTGAATCAGAACTGAAATCATCGTAGAGCAATGTGCAGTTATTGTACAGTACCCCTTGGTCTTTCTATGGTAACTCCTAGATTTTATGTACTTATTAATAGATTGACAGTGGTTGGTGACGTCACCTTGGGAGTTGCCAGGCATCAATTTCAATTACATGTGCTGTTGGTCCATTTTAATGTTTACCAAAAATGCGAACGAAAACAGAACAATTATTCAGAAACCAGACAAGACTACTGGTATTGTGATAAGAATTAAGGCATCTAAGCATTTTGAGTATACTGAAAAATTCCTAAAGCCTTTTCCACACCTAGGAAACGTTTCGTAGAGACATGGAAACAATTCTCGAAACAATGGTTCCACATTTTTTAGTAAAGAAACATGGATTCTGGAAACCGATTTACTAGAAACATGGATTCTGGAAACCGATTTACTGGAAACATGGATTCTGAAAACCGATTTACTAGAAACATGGATGCTGAAAACAAATTTACTAAAATGATTCCACATTTCTAGCAAGGAAACATGCTTCAGGAAGCATATTGGGGCAAAATGGTATCAAATGTTTCCACATTTCAGGCAACGAAACCAATTGGAAGGAAATGGTTACAAATGTTCCCTCAAACATGTTTCCATGATAAAAATGCGGGAACATTTTGAGGAAATTGTTTTCAGAAAACATGTTTCTAGGTAATGCTTCCTAGACGTAGACCAGCGTTGAGCAGATGAGGATTACTAGTAGGAGAAATTGATTGGCGTTGGGATATTGGCGGTATTTTTTTAAAGGAGTTCGCATAATGTCAAAGTCAATCCCTCATTGTTATGTGTTTCAATGACAAATCCATTGATTCCTTTAATCCCAATGCTTTTTCATAACTGAGCATGACTAGTTACATAACATTTTATGTCACACGTGTAAGTACATGTAGTACATGTAGGGAATTTTTAAACGACACCACCGAGATGGTAGAACTTGTCATGCCAATCCGCTTATGGAAATGCATGCCCATACGGATTCTTCCTATTGTTCTTACTTTCTGCATGCCATTCGACGTTGGAATTCTCTTCCAAAGGATAGCCTTAAGTTTCAAGAAATTCAATTTGACAATGATGTCTTGATGGTATACTCACCGAATCTTAATTTGGGTTGACGGACTACACCCCCTACCACATGGTATTAAATTATTGACAGTAGGGTACTGAGTTGAATTGAATTGAATAAGTAAGGGATGTAGAGAATTTCTACCCTGTTTCCAGCCTTCTGTTATCAACATACTTTTGTCCCACCTGGCACATGTATTGTTTTGAGTAACACATTTGGCTCCTCAGAAAAGTGAAGCAAGTAAACCAAAACAAATGTTCCGATTTGTAATGGTCGATGTATATGTGTTACTAGGCCTCAAAGGCTGTAAACAGAAATATTTTTGGCCACCTTATACTCTGGGATAAAGCTGGTGTGCCACGTTTTCTCGATTTTGGGCCCGGGGTTTAAATTCGGTTGCAAGGGGTACAAAATGAAAAAAAAAAAACAGAAAATGCAATTTGGCAGCAGAGCCCAAGTAGTAAACACTACAATGTAGGCCATATTTTAGTAAAACATGCAAAGCTCAACTGAGTTCATGTACTGGTGTACCTATTCTGGAGATTGGGAAAGCAGCATGTTTCAAAAATAATGCAATATTTACATGTAACTTCTTTGACGTTATTTATCCGCCCATAATATGGTTTCACTTATTATTTTATAAGAAATGCCCCTCTTGGCACAAAACAGTTTAAAAAATGCTATACCCCATACAGTATGTATGAAGAGTGGCAATTTTTCGACAAAAGAAAAACGTGGAATTCATTACAATTTATACTTCTACAGTATAGTGAAGTCATGTCCACACCTAGGAAACATTTCCTAGAAACATGGTTTCTGGAAACAGATTTCCTCAAAATGTTTAAATATTTCTAGCATGGAAACATGTTATGTGAAAACATGGCAGGCCTTTTTTCTTTCAATATGTTTCCTGAAACATGTGTCCTTGACAGAATTGTGGAAACATTATAGCACAAAACATTGTTATATAACATATTCAGCTTAGTTTTTAACTGTTGTATGACTTGCTGTATAACACACCCTCGATTACGTGGGTCACCAATACTACAAGATGTTAAATAACATTTATTCCTCTCATTTTCAAACAAGTTGTATAATTTTTCTATATAACACGTTTAGTTATACATGTATGGACCTAGTGTAATTGAGACTTTTCCTAGACATGAACTTCCAAAGACATGAACTTGTTCTGAGACTGGAATTGCCTTACCTTAACTAAAGTGTAGATGAGTCTGCTCAACGTGTAACATGTACTGTAGGCATAATATCGTAATTTCAATTTTGCTCATGTAGCAACCTTGGCAGCGAACCCCAAACAATGCGTTTAGCACGAAATTTGGCATTCTATAATAAATTAGTTTCAGCTTACAGGCGTTATTACATTTTCATTTCCCGCTGATAATTGGTGGGCCAAATCAAGGGTCTGGGTTCCCCGCGAATAAAAATATAAATACACATTTTTTAGAGGGGAAAGTTGAAGATGTCAGGGACAAATACTAAACGAAAATTCTTTTGGCATTGAAAACATTCTTCGGAAGGGTTGGGCTTGCATTTTCTCAAGATTTTTTGTCTGTTTTCGTTGCATACTTTGTGGTAAAAGCTCAACATACATTAGCAGGCAGGGGGATTGCGATGGATGAGAACATCTTGACATTGAAATGTGTCGAGACGCTAGTTGTAATTTGTATACAAGTACAGTTGAGAAGACACGCTGTGCATTATAATAAATTCGAAGCCGAATATAAACAACGTAAATGTGTAAAACCCTTCACCGTTATCTCGAAAAAGAAATGAAGTAACTTTTTATGCTGTCATCTACAGTAATCTAATGACCAGTTCAAGGGTTTTCAGTCAAGCTGTGAAGACCTTGTTTTCATCTTAAAATAACAATAAAGAAAAAAACCGTCTTCCATTCTTAGTTAACTTGCTAAGCCATTCATTTAAATATAAAGCAACCCTAAAAAAATTATGTAATATACAGTACATATACATGTAGCGTTCAGCTCAATTGTTTTGAAATTTAATCGTGGCAGGTTTTTTCAGCTATCAAAACATTGTATTCTTCAACCTATTTATGGCATTATTGAATGCAAATAATATCATTAACCAAATACAAACACAGGGTGGTCATAAAGTCCTACCCTCATTACCAAAATTAATTTTTTAAATCTGTTAGCGTTACCAGGGCCACATTTTGGAAAAAAGTGGAACTCCTAATGTTTTTTATGGTGAAATTCACCATTAAATTTAATATTTATTGGTGCTTCGTTACTTTATCTTTACGCATACATGGTGCAGGTTGGTTGCCATCCCATATTGGAAATGAGCCAAAGAAAAAAATGCTGAAGCAAAAAAATCTTATTTAGACATTCAATACAATGTTTAAATGGTCGGTCTGTCCCCCTTCTGATTGGCAATGATTACAAATGACATAACTAAGTTCTCCATTCAGAGAAGCAATGACATTCCCAAAGAGGACATTATCTGAATGCACGATCAATTGGCCCTAAACCGAAGCGAACAGGCTTAAAAAAGTATAGGAAGTAACATTTAACAATAGATTTCGATGATGAACATCTCCCATTATTCAATTTTATTTTATAGCCAACTTCGCTGATTTTCTAAAATTTAGTTCGTCATCACGAAAAAAAACACTGATGTTACAGCAGAAATAATCAAATGGCAAAGTATGAGACTGCAAATGGCGAACTATTTTTTTAAAAAAAAATATTTATTTTTGCGATACACCCTAGCAATTATTGCAGATTTAAACCAAGATACAGGTTTGCAAAAACAATACTATCTATTCTAGCAAAATGTTATGGCTTTATCACCACTATATAATATGGGGGTATTAGATTGGACAAATGCTGCGTTACTGTAAATAAATATTAATGACTGATTTGAAGTTGACTGAATTGTAAGTTATTTTACAAAAATACTTTCTATATGAGGTAAGGGAGTGGTCAGGAGCAACAGCCCCTAGTTTTTATAGCACAGTGTGTGTGTGTGTATAAATGTTTTCGAAAATACATAAGTGTAGTAAAATTATCAAAAGCGAGGGAAAATTAAACCATAATTATACATCAATTTGCCGAATTTGCGTCAAACAAGTTAGTATTTGTGTATAAAGTAGTGTGTATAAATTCAATTCAATCCAACTCAGTACACTACTGTCAGTAATTTAATACCATGTGGTAAATGTTTTCGAAAATACTTACAGTATAAGTGTAGCAACATTATTAAAAGTTAGGGAAAATTACACCATAATTATACATCAATTTGCCGAATTTGCGTCACAAAATTTAGTATATGAGAATCAAATTTAGAAATCTGCTTACAAAATAAACAGTAAACATTAATTTTGAAGATGTTTTCCCAGATTTCTTTTGATAATTTAATATATTTCCTTTAGTAATTCGCTATCTTCTGACAGATTCGTTCATTTCTTTAATTTCTATATTAACTGAATTTCGCCGCAGGCCCACAATCAGTCTATTAACAATAATTAAGTAACGTCTATCTGCCTTCCTCACATATCAGCCTAATCGATATTGTGATGCCTCTAATCTTTTAATAGAGCAGCCCATCTTTTCGCATAGCTGAACTAATGTCACTTACAGTATCGCATTTAAACAGCTAATTGCATATTCGGAAATGCTTTCGTAAATACTGTATACGCGTTGAAGATCTGAAGCTAATCTCTGCTAAAATAATTCTCTGCCATAGCCCCTTATATACAAACGGGTTTCAGCATCAGCTAATTCTACATTATCTTCAACAGGGCTATGGTATACTGTATCTGTTTAGTGTTTTAGACAAGGTATATTTTAAAGTACAAGTATTGCAAGTGGCGAATATAAGGATAGAGTAAATGGCATCCATTGCTTGGAACACATTTTAGATATTTTTTGTACGGTTCCCTTGTGAGGAATGGTTTTCATCAGGCCCTTCCTGATCTACTTTAGATTAATGACGATGTGATCATTTGTGCTAATCGATCAGCTTTTAAAAGGCGGAAATTAAATGTTCTTGAATCCCGTATCGGTTATGCACTTGCACTTACACAATGCTTTCTGTTTGAAGATTTGGGGTCTGTGATTACCGAAAATCTATATATAGCTCAACTGACAACGAAAATTTACTACAGAAAACGAAAGGGTTAATGCAGTACACAATTGGACGACGTGAGATTAATCGTACGATTGCTGGGGTCCAAGATAGTGTCTTGATAATAAAAACTATATCCTGATCTAAACGTACAGTACGTGCATGCTCAATAACTCGTACTGACCAGGATTCTACGTTTTCGATCTACTATCAACAGCAACAATTAATGAGAAACGTCAATAAATTTAGCAAAGTACGTCAAACTACTTGCATAAAAAGCATATCTAAAAAGCACATCTTGACCCTCGATACTCAACTCTTTAAATTCTCAGATTTTGGAAACAATATACATGTTCGTGTATTACATTTTGAAAATAGCATTGCATTGTGGGCAAATCCAAGAGCTCGAGCATACTGAGAATTCGCACAAAAAATTAGTTTTAATACGTGATGTGGGCACAGGATTTGATCCAGTGTAAGTCAAAAGAAAGTTTTATTGAAATTACCATATTACTTAACATGAATTAGATTTGTAATGTCAATATTCTGGCATGTGATCCATGCGTTCAATCTGCAGTTTGTCCCTGTCCTCAACATACCCCAAGCATAAATAATTGTATAACTGATTACGTACAAGCTTGGTTAAGCAAAACCTGCGGCTGTCTGCTTTGACTTTGACTGCATTTAATCATAAAAAATGTGAAAATTTGGGCGGATTGTACCTAGCAAGATTTCAAATAACAAAATTAAGGTACCGTAAACAACTATGCCAGGAAACTTGAATTTCAAGTTCTTCGAAAGAAATATTACATTGTATACTATTGTTGGGCAAAACATGTGTGGGATTAGTATTCATACTCCAAGTATGCAGTGTAATATGCAACTTTGTTAAGGGTGTTTGATCTCCTTAACAAAAAAACGTAGTCTTTACTGTTGTCAAGTCCCCTAGGCATAGTGGACTCCAGACATTTTCTATCAAAGGGTATTTCGATCCAAAAATCAAGAGCTGTATCGGTTGTCAGCTTTACCTTCTTTTTCCATTGGATTTAACGCCATTGGTGATTCGTTCTCTAATCGATAGCCATCGGTAAATGTCAACGAAGGATCCAATGTCGCTATAGAACCATTTGTGCATATTGGAAGAGCTAATGTGGACCAAGATTTCGAGTCAACAATGGGACACCATTTCCTATTACAAAAGCTCTAAATACTCAAGAATTTACTTACAGATGTTAACCTTCGCTAATATTATACATGTAGTTTTCTTCTTACATGTACTGGAAACTTCAGCAGTGAATACAAATGAAAGAATGCTTCAACGTGCTTCAATAGAAGAATGCATTCACCTCAAGGTGCAAATGGAAATTAAGTTAAAGACAAATGAATGCCACTTTTATGAAACTAACGAAATTAACGTCCTATGGCTTTTCATTTGACTATACGAGCTTGCATTACGCTATTACAGGTTATCACACGGAACTCCAGAGATGACATTTTCAACTTCCCTGACTTTTCCTGGTTTTAACCAAATTTCCCTGACCATCATAACCACTAATAATGCAAAAATATAGCATGCCAATGTGAGGATATGGGCCGATTCTCAGCCCTCAATTTTCCCACCAAACAGCAGAGATAAACATAGCCAAGCTCTTGTCAGTTCCTATTGAACCGCCTCCAAAACACTAGCATTTAGACGCAAATGAGATGCGTGACACACATTTATCAAGTTTAAATGAGTTGGAATTCGATATGAACCAAAGTATGTTTGAAACGAAATTAGACAGGAAGCTGTAACTCGTTTCTTCGCTTGTTTTTGTATCACCCACGCCACTGTAGCAGGCTTTGTCGCTTTCAAAGTGGTTATTATTATGCCTAATCCACATGTGTTTCACGTATAAACTTAATGTGCCCCGACTGTCTCTTGCGGTGCCAACAGAAGCCTGGTCAAGACCAGAGCATCATCTCTCATTTGAATTGCATACATGTAACCCGTGCTAATACCCACGCCAATTAATGTCTTGCCAGCTGCAAGATCAAACCGCAGACCCAGGACACACCCAAGACCCACATATCAGACTGATGAGAAAGTAAATCCAAAACATCTCGACCTTCAATTATAGCAATATTAGTGGGACACACATGTCGCATGCCATCTCTCGAGAGAGTTGTTTCACACTGGTATTTGGCCACAGTCATTTGGGTCGGGCCAGCTAATTATTTCGCGGGTTTCAATCGAGGGACTCCATTAACTTAATTACCAAAAACAAACCCATTACGACCCAAATGCCTACAACTGCAATTGATCTCGTTAATGCTATTAGCACACACACACAACCACCATTCAATCGCATGGGAGGTCGAGTAAATTAATGCATTCAGTTGAAATTGTGAGGACAGAGGACCAAAAAAGCCGTCAATTGATTGCGGAGGTCAGAGAGTCATCGTTGTCCGCACACGTCGACGTGGGAGGATGAAAGCGACCAGGGATTAATTAATGAAGAAATTAATTGGAATGAAGACGCTTGAAAAACAGACTTAGACCGGATTTCGTAATGTCGACCACAAATAAGTGAAGTAAATAGAGCACAAGTCAACGATTAACACTGGGGGACGTTCAAGTATTATGTCATCATATTATGCGGAGGGGATGGTCAAAACCGAAATTCAGAATTTGTTAAAAAAAAAATTTATATCTTGACCCCCTTAATCTAATACATTTTCATGACTACATAAACATTTCAGTTTTTATGACCAACAGACAACGATCGAGGGATATGTGGCATGAGGGGAATTTTAGTAAAACTAGCACACGAATGATGAATTTTACTTCAAAATTCTATATCAAAATAGCAATATTAATAATTAAGGGAATGCGGATCGCAAACTTTTGAGAACTACCATACATACATGTACATGTACATGTATAAGAGCGAATATGAATTTCTCTATCAGCCGAAAAAATGCAGGGAGTTTTTAAAACTCGCTATTAAATGCCATATTTTATGGATAATTTCGATGAATTTGAATTTTTTAGGTCAATGATTATCTCATCACTTAACTACTTAACTGTATGAAAGTGATGATAAATGCTGATGCGCGGGAGGGGGGGGGGGAGTGGCTGAAAATCACGATGTTGTGATGGTGTAATACTTGAACGCCCCCTTCTACGACATGTCTTCGTTCTGAGACAGAGAAATATAATAATATTCAATGTCTTCCGTTAGCTTGGGCATTAAATAGGCAGACAGGTTCAGTTTGGAGACGTCGACCTTAATAAAACATTACCACTTTCAACACTAACCTTTCTAACCCTTTTCTAGACCCTCTTTAGTGGTTAAATTTAAAATGACTCGTTTTTTAATGTTTGTACAATAATCGTTTTGCTGGCATTTAGCAGCTGGTATACATGTACATGAATGTGCCTTGTCAACTACAGTGTACGTGAGACGAATTCCTTAGGACCGCAATTCATTTCCTTTAAAAATCTATCAACAATAAAGTTACGAACGTGATGCGAATTGCAACTTGTCTTTGATGCAGCGTTGATTAACTCGATCTGTAATTATCTCATTTTTAAAAAAAAAAATTCCAGAGCGGCTACAATGGCGAAGGAAGGCAAAGACGCCAAGGTACCCATGATTGGGGCCACGACAATTCGTATGACAGAACCCCCAAGACCGAAACACAAACAAGTAAACAGTAACGATTAATCATAATTCTGAATGAAAGTTGCATTAATTTGAATGTCATACGATGTCCTGGTGTCGTTGTAGGTTGTAGACTGGCTGAGAGACAACCTGCTTCTCACCCTAACAATCTCAGCAGTAATTCTTGGAGGGGTCATCGGATTCCTGGCAAGATTAGGTCAATTTGACAGGGAGGTCAAGATGTTAGTAGCCTTTCCTGGTGACATGCTAATGAGGATGTTGAAGATGCTCATTCTTCCACTCATCATATCATCGCTTGTCGCAGGTACACAACCTTAATTACCACTTCGGTTTCATCGCCATGTTAATACTGTAAGCAGTTCATCAGTAACCTCTATTCAGTTCAAATGTGAGGACCAATTTGATTTTTGGACATTTTCACCAAGATAACCCAGCTTCTTTTAACTTTTACTTGGGTTGAAATGTCAAACGCATTTGCAAAATCATATATCTTCAAGCAGGATCTCACACCATCAGGACAAATAGAAGATACAACCATAGATTTCATGCTCAACTTGAATGCCTTTTCCTTCAGGTTTATCACAACTTGATGCCAAATCCAGTGGGAGAATGGGACTCAGGGCCTTGACGTACTATTTCGTAACAACCATTCTCGCCGCAATTGTGGGAATCATCGTGGTGCTGGTCATCCATCCAGGCAATCGCAGCATTAAGCAGAAAGTAGGCAGTGGGACAGAAGATAAGAAAATCTCAACGTTAGACGCAATTATGGATATTATAAGGTAATAGAAGTTACCATTGTACCAGGATAGCCATAATTTATGGAGTTTTGATGTTGTATCAGCATGCATTTGAATGTTGAATTTGTTCTGAACTCTGTTCAAATTTCCAAGTGAAGAGTCAGCCAGTCGCCATGTTCATTCAATTTATCTCAAGTAGAACAAACATCCTTAAGCATTAACTTTGTGATTAGGTGCGTCTTATTCCAATTTTTGTTGTCTTCAATCAGAAACATGCTCCCAGAAAACCTACTTCAAGCGTGCTTCCAGCAACTTCAATCGAAGTACATTAAAAAGAAACCCGATAGAGTGCCACTGGTCGCAAGCATCTTCAGTAATGCCACAAATGCCACGGGCATTTTTTCGAATGACACGGGTATTTTTTCGAATGACACGGGCATTTCTTCGAATGACACTGAGTATCCAGTTGTCTTCATCAATGAAACTTACGAATACAATCTCACTGAAGATGACTATGAACTTGAACGTTATGATGAATACGTCGATGGCACTAACGTCTTAGGTAATTCCAGGGATGCGAGAAGCCAACTTAAAAACGATAGTTACAAGAATTTCAAATAGCAGCATGTATCCCTAAGTAACCAGTGTCATTTTTCATGTGTTTGTAGGTTTGGTTGTATTTTGTGTCGGATTTGGCATTATTTGCGGACAACTTGGCGAAAGAGGAAAAACCATGGTGGATTTTTTCGTCATTCTCAACGAAATTGTCATGAGGATGGTTAACATCATCATGTGGTAATTTCAATAGTTTATAAGTTGTAATCTATTGACAAAAACTGATGTGCTCTATTCTATTTCTCATGACAACACATGACTAATCCCATTCCAGGTACTCTCCATTTGGTATCATGTGCTTGATCATAGGCAAATTGATGGAAATCAACGACTTGGCAGAAACTGCTCAACAATTGGGCATGTACATGCTTACCGTGATAGCCGGCTTATGTATTCATGGGTTGTTTACCCTGCCCATGATTTACTTCTTAATAACCAAGAAAAACCCAGCCACTTTCTTTCGAGGGATGTTACAAGCGTGGGTCACGGCCTTGGGCACAGCATCGAGGTAAATTTTCGTGACCCTTATCTCTGTAGATGCAAATCAACATTATGAATCGCGTATTTTGTACCATTTAGCTCAGCAGCCCTACCAGTGACGTTTCGTTGTTTGGAAGAAAATAATGGCATCGATAAAAGGGTAACCCGTTTCGTCTTGCCAGTAGGAGCAACTGTAAACATGGATGGAACAGCTTTATACGAAGCAGTAGCAGCCATCTTCATTGCGCAAATGAATGGCATACACTTAAGTGCTGGACAGGTCGTTTCAGTGAGGTTTGTGAAATACAAACATTCGCCTTCAATTCTAAATGATAACTAACAACTTCAACTAGGTCGATTTCATTCGTTTAAATTGAAGCATTTACTTCATGTGTGTTATGATAAATTGCTTTTAACAGGAAGCTTAAGTTTTTTTTACGATCTGAAAGATCTTAGCTATTATACTTACTATTATACTTAATTGCCATCTGTATGGGCGGTGCGCCTGAAGATATGCAATTAAAATAGCTTACGCGTCATGAGTGATTGCTCACCTACAGGGGCAGAAGCGGAATTGCTTCGATGAAAATTCCGTTCCTCAAGTAGTTCTTAGCATTTCTAATTATCATATTTTGCTAGGGAAAGCTGAACGGGGTAAAAGTGATAATTTTTTTCAAAATAAAAATGCAGTTATGTGCTATCTGATCATGTTAGGACTTGCATGATTCCCTTGTTCAAAGGAACATTTCGGAAACACGTTGACTGCTCACATTACTTTCTAATTTAATAATGACATGTTAATGGTCGCCTTACTTCAGATACATTAAGTTAAACTTTACTTATCCCTTACTTTACTTTACTTATTTGACATTTTACGCCATCTTGAATGGATAGTTTTTTTAAAAAAATAGATTGCCGATATGGAATCGTACGTTCCACGGTTGCCATGGGTGCTACGTTCGAAACAGCCTTGTGCATGGACAAGTGACTCTATTCGACGAATCAGAGGCACTGCATGTATTTCAGCGGCAAATTCAAACTCAGAAAAAATCTGGCCTGACACTATTAGCATTATTTAGGGATTTCAACTGACAGAAAAAACTGACGCATCACTACGCGTCATATTTTCCAGCTGACACTAGTATAATGCTTGATAGCATGGTAAAGTTTTCTTCTATTGAATTGAATTGAATTTTTTTTTTTGCAGTATGACTGCCACTTTAGCCAGTATTGGAGCAGCAAGCATCCCCAGCGCCGCCCTGGTGACGATGCTGTTGATATTGTCATCTCTTGGCTTACCCACCAAAGACGTGTCACTGTTGATTGCGGTGGACTGGCTTCTGTAAGTAGGCTCGCCTATAAATAGCGCATTTATTGCTACGAAGATTATTTCCGTTCAGTGTACATGAAGAAACAAAAAGCGTGTTAGAGTAAGGTAGAAGACAAAAGTCTATTACAGGCCATCCTAATGTAAATTGTTTTTCATGCAGGGATCGTCTAAGGACTTCAATCAACGTGGTGGGCGATGCTTTTGGCGCTGGAATTGTTTATCATTTATCCAAGGCAGAGCTGGATAAATTAGACGCTGACAAGGCAGCCCAGATGGAGTTAGAAATGGCCGAACAGGGGGCGCTAAATAAAGGTCATCCCGAAAAGGGAAATGGGAGTGCTAATTTCACCGGAGAGAGTGCCAATTCGGAAACGCAAATCTAGTTCAAGCGGACTGGAATTCTGATTCCAGTTGAATATGATACAATGTAGATAATCCTTCTTACGTAGCTTCGTAGAAACGAAGGAAAAATCAACCAAAGTTGTATAAGTCATGAATGTCCGAAGAACCAATGGACATGTCCACCTCGTAGAACTTTTCCGAGCTTGTTTTTATAATTATCATATCGTCTCTTTGGACGACTCCTAAGCTAGATGGTATGCCTAAATGCCAATTGTACAGAGTCTAAACTTTATACTCTGCAACAGTTTTAAGTTTTGAACCTATAGATACTATGACTTTCTATGACCAAAACTGATCGATTATCTCAGCATTGGGCTTCTTGTTATCTTATGCTCTCCCAGGCTGACAAATAAATTCCTGGGGGAAATTTTTGGAGGAAAATTAAGGAGTCTTTAGGACTTTTTGGAGGAAATTTAAGGAGTATTTTAGGACCTTTTGGAGATAAGTTAAGGATTATTTTAGGATTTTTTCAGACAAAATTTGTAGAACGCAGTATTTTAATTTTTATTCATCTTTATGTTACAATTCAATATTAAAAGAACCAAAGTGGTGTCAAACTGCACCTGTACCATGCTAAAGGCTGTCAGCATTTAACTTAGTACTGGTAGTCTGACAACACAATGTACAGAGCGTTTTAGGACATTTTAGGACATTTGAACATTTTCATTTTGTTAGTAAGTTTGTTGAACTTTTAGAACTTGTTGCCACCCTGTCACCTCGCCTCAAATAGCCCCAAATAAATGGTATCAGAAAGCATATTGCCCATTTTATACAAAATTAAATAAGTGACGTGGCTCCATCTAGTGGCAATTGCTTGAATATAACTGGGGATTAATGCTATTTGGGAACATGCCACAACATATATGGTGCAAAAGCACAAGAGTATTTAAAATAGTGGTAAAATTTTCACAATTTTAAACAAATTGTATTTATTACAATACCTAATTACTTCAGACAAGTATGCACCATGGATGGTGGCATGAATGCCATACTCATGAGTGCGTATACTCTATTGAGATATATTCGCGTATAGTTTTTAATTATGACTTTTTCTAGAATGGCGTTTATTTTAGTACAATGTTTAGTCTCTTAGGAAAATCCAGGCCAGCTCATTCATTACAGCCAATTTTTATAAAATGAAACATTAACGTTTTTATGTAAAACGAATATTCTGAGTAAAAGATTTATCTCACTGTTCTGGTACAAAAACATTTCATATGCAGTAGAACAAGTTTCCTTCTAGAAAAATAATTTGGTAAACTGTTTGCCGTTTCCTCCATTTAAGGCGGCGATTTAAAATAGACGATAAATATGATTCACAAAAATCTTAAAAGTATTGCTTTAAAAAATTGTTGACATAAACATTTACCATGGGACCAGAGTATACATAACTTGTTGATACATGTATCAATTGCTATGCATATTATTCGCATATCTATAGTATAGAATACGCGCACAAGCACGTTTTTTTGTGTAGTTTTATTGAAATTAGCATACTACTAAATGGCAAACATGAACATATCTGATGTATCTGTAATGTTACTAAATAAGTGGATAGAATATACAGAACCGAAGCATGCCTCAACAAATAGAAATGTCATCATGGCAAAGCATAGTTTCATTAGAAAGTAAATGACCAAAGTCAGAAATGCGACCAAAATTTGTTATTATATTTCTAATAAAGTTATAAAAATACGAAATGTTTTTAAGTCCAACCAATGTTATCAAAAATCAGCATACGTGTAAAATTATAATAACTGTTTAGACATACATGTATACATTTTATGAAATTTGTAAACTTTGCGTAAACTTGTAGAACAAATTTCAATTATAGATTTCTGACATATATACAGTATATATATAAGAATTTGTAGACAGTGATCTTTAGGAATTTTAAAATTTGCGTGATAGTAAGCTGTATTTTTAATCACTATGTTTGCATTGACAATGGATTATTCGATGTCAGTACTGTACATGTAGATACTAATTGCTATTATGTCATAATAATATTGAAGAAATGATTCTTTGTTGAGCCAAATTTTCATTTCTCCTAAAATACGGAATGGCTTTTTCGGAAACTTTACTCACTTAGATTATCGCCTGACTAACGTAAAACAATATTTTATGTGAACGTATTTTTAGTTTTCATTATTTATTAATAGACAATGAATAAAACATTTCGAATTACGTATACATGAAATCTAATGCAGAACTTAATAAACGCATGCAATAATGTCAATATGAAGCTCATATGACAAGGACGCATATGGCGAACCAATTTAATATCATAAATAATATCCAGGAATAGTTATATGTAATACGAGCGCATTTAATAATTCGTAAATTGGAGAAGTCACTATTGCAATATCATATCACGCTTTATATGTTATTAGTATACAGATAAATTTACGTGTGATGACTGTGCAATCTTTGATTGAATTAATTCTTTTGTACTATTTGTAGAAGAATTGGAAGAAATGGGATTTTTTATTTGTGTATCGGCTTTACTTTTTTCGTGAGTCAATTATATTTGATCTTTGCTTCCAAACGTATAGACTGTGTTCATTTCTTATTTTTTAAGTGTTCATAATAAACCGAATACGTTATTGTTCCTGATTTTTTTTTTGTAACATTTAACAGGAAGCACATTTTCTTTTGAAGAATCTGTGAAATTGTCATTACTGACTTAAACCATCTGGTTAACATAACATTTTTGATTGTCTAGGTCGTGACTATATCCTGTGATCAATTTCTTTCTGCTATATTTTTAGAAAAACTACTGTAGATATCAAAATGGTAGATTTTTTGTCAACTTTACCAAACAAACATACATACATGTATCCCAATGATGGAGTGTACGAACATTTCTTTGAAAAATGCTATCAGAAATAAAGGACTTTAGGTGGAATCTCTCGAAAACATTTTTACAGAAATATTGATCACAACAGCAAGTGATTTTTTTAACTAAATCACCAATAATGCATAAATTAAGATTAATGTACAGTAAATATCAGGTTAAGAGTGCTGAATTCCACTCTGCCCTCTGCTGGACGTTTTGAACTTCAACACTCTTTTGAAATAGGAATGTATTAATACGCCTATGCTTACTACAATGTGTGTAATAATAATGGTAAAGTTATAACTCAAAACAGTCAACATATGAAGAATCCTAGCCAATTTTATGTGGTGCTATATTTTTATGCAGCAGTAGACTAGTAAATCGGCTCTATAATATAGTTAGAGGACAGAGTGGAATTAATTACTTTTAACCCGATATGTACTATAGGAACACCGCAGGCAAAATTTTAGAAAAAGTTTAGGGAAATGGTTGAATTGGTTATCACATCAACCATTTTATGCTGGCTTCTTAGACACAAAAAACAATTTCGATATGAAATATGATGCGACTTCAAATATTCCAGGTTTCAATTCAAAATTCCCCGAGGTTTTCAGGTTTTCCAGGTTGGTAACTACTAGCCGCCATGATTCTCACCCTGATACAGGTTATATTTTTTTGCATTGTTGTGCTCCCAAAATAAAATTAAATTATAATTTTCGTCCAGGGAAATAATTTATGAGTCGCCCAACAATCGTTGGCTATCTGGCCGAAGCGCCGTTGGTGTAACAAGTGCTTCGTAAAAATGTCGCTGGGTGGCGCCAGCTTATTAGGACGATAATGATATTTTTTTCGGCAGCAGAAAGTTAGTGATCGTGAAGTAGTGTTAACTTATGGCTGACCTAAGTAAATTGACTGAAACCCGGTCCACCAGTGCTCTTTTCAAAAGGGCCGAGCAACTGAAACGATGGGAAGAATCGCCAACTAACCGGGAATGTAGTGCTCTAAAGGATAAACCCAGAAAACTGAAATTCACGGACGAGTGCATCTTTTTGGCTGCCTGTTCGGCCGGCGACAAAGATGAAGTGAAACGCTTGCTGGCCAAGGGGGCCTACATCAACACTGGCAATGTCGACGGGTTAACAGCCTTGCACCAGGTAAGGAGCATGCTCCAAATAAGCCACGGGTAGTCCCGGGCCTTGTGGGTCCCAAGAAAAACTTGGGAGATGCGCAACAAACTGACAAATAACGAGTTGAAAGCCACCCTAATGTCACCTTTCGGAAAACAGTGGTACGGCCAAAATGGCTGGCTGTCGTCTGATCCAAAAAAAAATTGCCAAACCCGAATTTTTCATCGAGAAAGCGGCTTTGCCGAACGTTTAGACATTGATCGGTGACCGGGGTGTGTTAAGTTTGTCAATTTGTTTCGCGCTACATTGTGTAGCTTGTCAGCGTCCACACGCTTTGTAATACAACTGCTCATCTTACTTTACGCCTTATTAAAATGGGGAGGGGTCACAGTCAAATAAGGTTTTAGGCTACAACTTGAGTAATCTACAGCGAACGAGCATCTGTTTTATGTGTTTTAAAAACTGTTATAATTAAGATTTGGACGTCAAGTAACTAGTTGTAGGTCTGTTTGGCGCTTGGACCATTCCAACTACATATATATCGTAATTAAATATTAAAAAGATTTCGTGTAATGCAACTATAACTCGACTGGGTCATTGTGATATTCATCCAATAACCATAGCTTATTAATACATGTAAAGCCAGAACGTCCTATAATGCAGGCTAGGCAAAATCTGAAGTTTATTTTGTACGAGAAATCGTTTAATGGAAAAATTCTAGCTAGGGCATCGTAACAAAAAAAATCTGGCAAGGTATTATTACTGAAAATTTAGCAGTTTCCTTAAGTATCAACGTCCCAGGGGCTAATATTTCGTTCAGAAACTAGCAAACTAATCTGTCTTTTGACACAGATCAATAAATGTAGATCTGGTCTGTGAAATCAGATGTGCTGATTTGGCCTGCAGTCAAGAACTGAAAAAAATGTGCTTGTGTGCTTGGCCGCCTTAGTAAGGAAAATTTGTTGTGAAAGTATTTTGGTAATTCTTATAGTGCCAAGTGTGTAACGCATCTTAAAGTATACGTTTTGTTTAAACTTTTTCGAAGAAAAATTGCATGTAGGCCTACATGAGGCTATTGGTGCAATGTCAGTTAAGCCCCCACTGTCCAATCAATATGATGTCATAAGCTTACACAATTGATATCAAAGAGGCCTACAGTGTACATAGGAACATTATTTTAGCCAGTTTTTGACTTTTGCATTCATATTGGAATGTCACCTGTGTATGCTATTCCTTTTTCGTAGCCTATAGTGTTAGTTTTCTAGAAAAAAAATATCTTCGCAACGTGGCTCACTTTTTATTAGGTTTCAAATGTTGAAACATTGATACCACTGTATCAATATACCACTGTAAATGCGATTACACATGTAGTGTCGTCACATGTCGTAAACCATGTCAATGTTTAGGAGAAGATACACGATTAAGGCACTGGCAATGAAAACATCTAAAATAAGTTTGCCAATATCGGGTTCATTTGGAAATGAGTAACGAGGCTGAATTGCTTTTTCATATCTAAAAGCCAAATCGGTCTTATCAAATGTGTATGGGAATACCAGCATTGTATGTACACAACTACACATGCTCAGCTAGTTTTGAAGATATGCAGTTGATTGCTTTAAAATAGTAGCCTAAATTCAATATGAAAACATGCATCATTCAACAGCTAAAAATAAAAAATGAAGCACGTGTCACAAAACTAAAATATTTCCCCTACAATTGTTAGGCCTAGTTCCCCTATGCTCGTGTTTGTGCATTCTCTGCCCGATAATGAATTCTTTTATCCACAATGCCAATATATCTACACATGACTTTCGATATTCCATTCACTCAACCTATTGGCTGTGAAATTGGGGGAGCCTGTATTGAACAAGGTTGGTAATTGAGCCAACTTGTGTTCTTATTACCGATTGACGATAAATGATCATTAACAGTAGGTCTACTTTTTAAAGAATATCTTATTGATGAGCTACAGGTAGTCAGAATTATTACTAGGCCTACTGAATAAGCAGAGTAACATCGAGACATAGTGAGTCAATAAACAATATTTGGAAAATGATATTTGTCTGAAATTGCATCTGTTAGTGCCTCTAATTCTGCATGTAATCCATACAAACGCACACACCCATGTCTATGTACATGTAGTGACTTCAGTATCCAGCTGCTTCAAATTTCTGGTTTTGTTATTTTCAATAACTTTTGAGCAATCTATTATTGGTGTACATTTCCGCTGCAGATAGTTTCCACTTTCTGGAAAGTCAGGAAAAATCAGAGAATGTCAGGGGAGTGAAAATGTCAGGGAAATTGAGATAGTTTGCATTAGTCAATTGACTAGCAATCTTTCATAAAACTTTGGGTTAAATTCCATCATTTAGTTTATTTTTCTTTCTATGTAAAATGTCAGGGAAAGACCGAAAAGTTGATAGAGAATGTCAGGGAAATCTATTTGAGAGATAGAGTAGGAACCCTGAACAGAACACTCATTTGGGCAACTGACCTAAACTTGCTACAAATGTAACGAAATTTACTTCCTGCTGTACAAAAATAAACATCAGGACATGCAATCGCCAATGTTCATCTCATTTTCTTAGTGTAATTTATTTTTCTCAGCACTTTTAATTTGAAAATTCAAGTTGAGACACAAAAGTAATAATGAAGTGAGAAATTCTTGCCAAATTAACAATCGGATATGCCCATAAGCTTATCAGTTAATTTTTGCGTCACCCGTTTTTTCCAAACCAATTTTTTCATTATTTTCCCCATTGATTCATCGTTTTCCCCAAAACCAACAATGAACTACTAAATGGGTTATCTAATGCTCCCATTGTCAACTACACCTGGATTAAATTTGAATGCATGAACCAGGGATGGTTTTATCACTAATGCATAGCAGGAAAATCTTGAGAAATATCTACAGTGTTCAAGCTAAAATGTGCTCAGTTTCCAAACTTATTTCACCAGGAATTGAGCTTTTTTTCGAAATTCAATTCCGAGTTTAATGCAAAATGCTATGCTTTTGACGTACATTTACAACGTATTTCATGGCTCAGTTTCACCACGAAGTGGAAGTCATCGGCTATGAAATCATCGGTTTTGCGATACATTTCCGTACTGAATCATGCCTTTTAAATATCCTTTAAAAAACCTAGGATGAGGTTCTAAAACTAGTATTAGCCAGGCCTACGCACAGGCATTGACTTTCAAAATGCAAAATCATGAGCTAGCCAACCTACTCTTCCTCCTCCATAGCTCAATGAAATGAAAATTGAAAGTAGCCTGCATTGTTTTCTGCTTGCACTTATTTTATTTCTGGCTTGGTCCTGGCTTTGCCCACACAAAAGTAAACAACTCACACGGGCACCAGGCTGGTTTTTAAGAAATGGCAGTATCGCAGTGGCGAAAGAAAAACTCTTTGATCACCTACAGTTAGTTGTCTCATGAACTTCTAAATTAAAAAAACAACCTAAGTTTGAGATAAGGCGACCAGTTGACTTGGAGCAGGTCTTTGGCCTTACGTACTGTATGACCTATTTCTTACCAAATTAAACCCCATCTCCGATGATCGGACTGTAAAAAGATGTGTGGTTTTGTTTAGCATGAGTGGCCTACTTGGGAATGTCTACACTGAATGGCGGATATTGCGAAGGCACCGAGACAAACTCATTGTGATTTCAGATTACAACGTGCAATTGTTGTCATTAGTTGGGTTTCGAAAGCAGTTTATGTAACACCTCTCCAATTATGACATCATACACAAGCAATGCCAAGATGTTGAGCATTTCCCAAAGCTATCAGAAGAGCACACAGCGTTGTGTGTTAATTTGAACATTGACTGTCTTGTTATCTTCGTAGATTATTCAGTTTCATTTGAACTGGAAATAATTTTGATTATGTCATTCAGATTGACGATAAATGTACATTTTCTAAAACCTCTTCAACCTAATAATCTATATTACTGGGGCCTAGTGAACACTGGGTCTCATATATCCATTAATTTCCAAAATAGTTTCCTGTTTATTTCAAAAATGTTAAATAATTTACTGTAGTTGCATATATTTACACGGTAATCTGCGTAGGCCTAACAGTTATGAAAATAGGTTTGCTTGTGCCGTGAAAAATCTTTAAAACAATATTATATAAGCGAATTATTTTTGCAAGTTTTCGTTGTGTATTAACGAATTAAAATAATAATATTACACGTACTGCTGTGGCGGGACTTTATATAGCCTACATACATGATGTACATGTATGCAATGTATACTTGTGGAAAAGGCAGGGAAATTGATTTTTGGAAAACAAAAGTCAGGGAAATTCAACAAATTAATACATTTTACATAGCTAATTATTGGTTAATACAAAAATCAAGAGATGACAAGCAATTCCGTGGGAATTGCAATCAAAATGTCAATTTCACGAAAATTCCTATCTAAATTTGCGTTTTCCATATGAAAAATTTGTGTTCTGTTTCCTCTATAAAGCGTTCCTTACATTGGCATATGTCATAATGTTTGCATTTTCAGTAGTCGGGGTTGCCATTCTGTAGTAACAAACATTCAGTTATTATGATTTTGAAACGCAGCGTTCTGAAAAATTTCATGTTGGCTATTCAGGTATGACATCCTTATTCAGAATCTATTCAATTGCGGTTTTTCAGGTGTAGCAAAGTTTCATAACAGGGCTGCTGATAGGCTACAGTATTTGGGCACGCTGCATAATTGTGCAGTCAATTATTTCCCATTGAGTCAACATTTCTGAGCATTGTGCTGTTACATTGAACGTTTGCATTGTCAATGTGTCCTTTTTTGTGTAATTTCCAGGGGGCCTGGTGATTCCCATCAGTTTGACAAATGACTTATTTGAAAATTAATTTAGCTTTTCAGTCGAAGAGGAAATTCAAGCAATATTCATTGAAAATAGCCCACCATTATTGATTTCATTTATGCTGGTAACCTATACACGTGATTCAAAACAGAGTAGTCACGCTATTAACGTTAGCTAAAGAGCCTACATGCAGCTCCCTTGTTTTCAAAGTCTTTATTTTTAGTAAGGGACCAGTAATGTACACACATCTGAAGAAAGTATAATAGTCTATAGTGCATAATTACTGCAGAACCATTTGGCAGTCTCCAACGGGTTCTCCAACATAGCGGTTTATGTCAGTAAATCATTCACCCATTACGTTTTGTACATTGCCATTGGACTATTAAGGCCTACCAAACAGTACACGTACTTTTGAGTGCGGTGATGACTTTAGAGAGCTAAGAATAGTCCAGACAGCAGCATCCATTGCATTCGGGGTTCAACAAAACCTGGACCGGTGAGAAAGAATACTTCTGGGCTAAAATATACATTGTACATATCTCTCCGGTATGTGGCACCAGCTGGGTTCAGAATTATCCGTTGTATAAGTTAGGCTAGTTTAAAAATAAGTGGTAAAAATTTTAAGCAGAAATTATGGCACCGACGTTATTGTGTTCCATGTTTGTTTATGGTACGTTTTGGGAATCCGGATAACTATAATGAGGCAGCGCATTGACATCTGAACATGTTCATGTCAGCATTTCCCAAAAGTACTTTCTTGCCAGGTTCATCCCTGCTATCCTATAGGTTCGTGCATCACTGGATGCTAATGTAAAGATTTGAGATTTTCAATCTGTACATGTATGAGAACTTTTGAGAAAACAATCTCAGATCTGTCTAAACCTCAAAATCTGGGACCTCAGAACTGCCAAAAAATAATTGAAAGTTATTTCACATATTACGCTATTTTCTTCGTAGTATGTTTCGTAGTATTCTCGGATCTTTCTATTGTGATGCTTCTCTTCAGCATCTATCTTCACAATCGCAGAAGAATTGGAAATTCTTTTTAAGAATTAATAAAGCTATGTTGTACATGTAGTGAAACTCGAAACTCATTCACCTTCTTAGGTTTTGCCCCAATTTGGAATATTTTTTTTCCTAACCTTTGCACTTCCAAGTATCCGTTTAAGAATTCTGCATACAGTGGCGGGTCCAGGATTCTCATTTTTGGAGGGGGCTAATGTTTTTGGTTTTTGTAATTTTATTTTTGTTCAAGTTGATCCTACAGACCAAGTGATGAAGTGGCCTAAACGAAAACTACAAATCCCAAAAAATGGTTTAGGCCTACTGCATTCAAAACTTTGAAGTTTGAACAAATTATGAAGTTATGCTATTACTAAAGGAAACACCATATGCGAAAAAATTCTATAATCATTACCCAAAAGGTAGATTTTGGTGATTTTAAGAACGCTTTCATCAGCTTGATATTAATAATGATGGGTGTGTTTAGGGCTTCTTTATTATTAATATTTTATTATTTATTTATTAATTTTTGAAAAATGGATCACCTGTAATGGATAACATGTAGGTAACTTTTCTGAAGAATTTTGAAGGAGTAAATAATCACTGCGCAATTTTTTTTAAACTAGTCTAGATTACAAATGTTGGATTTTTCTGACAACGCAACCACTTTAATAAAAGTATCCCCAAATCAATAATGAATCTTTAGCGAATTTTTCCGAAATTTCAAGAAAGATTAATAATCCCAGAAACGCGGTCAATTTTAGCCCATACGAATGTTTCATATTGTTTGAGAGGTAGTACTAATTTTACAGGATGATGATGCAGCCCTTCAACAGCGCAGATGCATCCCAGGTTGGGAACCAAGGTTCTTGATAACGTTATGAGCACGTATGAGGGATTCTGAAGTGATAATGGAATCATAACTAAAACAAAGTTAAAGACCTTGCTGTTAAAGTGCTCCACTACTTTATGATCCAGCAAGATAGGTATGACAGAATATACTCCTGATGATGCCCGTATGCTCCACTGCAGCTAAGCTTACAAGTATAGGATTCTACCCTAGGGGTAAGCGTCTGTATTCTGTCACCCACCAAAAAGGGAAGGAGGTTGGCGGGGGTGTTCGTTAAAACTGATTAGGAATTTCACTGACGTACTTCCGATTTGACGTGGCAAGTGCAATACATGCAGTGTTTATGTTGTACGTTCAATGCCCGCTTTTTCTGCTTTTTCTGCTCTGGGCCCATCCGAGTTGGCTGCTCGAAAGTAGGCCATCTTACATGGGATAAGATGGGAAAAGACTTAACGGGAACATTTTCTTCAGCAGAACACCCACACGGCGAAAGGCCCGACAGGTGTAAACCAATATGTACAAGCTGCCAGTTCGGTTTCAACAATGAATTTGTCGTCAGTTCATTGGTTTGAATTTCAGATGTACATGTACGTGTATTCCAAAGACTGCATGCCTGTGAGAAATACATCTCCACCATTTTTACATGGTACTTGTATAACCATATATAGGGAAAATTCAATCGGAAAAAACCCTTTGAAGCCACGTTGATGAAGCCCATTTATTTCACTGTACAATATCACTTTTTCGAGATTAGATAGGCTAATCCTCGCATAGTGTCGGCTAAACCTGGCTACTTAGGCCTTGCAGAGAAATGCATATTGGCAGGAATTTATAGAACAACGCAATTTGGGAGCTACCAAAGGGGAATCCACTCGAGGGCTAGATTGGGTGGCATTCAGCCAGCAGCTAACACGTGACATCATCTTTCTAATTTGGCTTAGATGATCAGATGATCTTGCATCCTACAAAATGTCTTTGTGAATACGGATTTCTATCCCAACCTGTTGCTAACACAACACTCTTCATCATAGCCTTTGTTTTCTCTTCCATAATTTTAACTGGCGATTTCTAGACAAAATGTTTCCAGAATAGGGCACGTTCAAGTACTAAGTCATCATCATCATAGGGGGTCAGCCAAATGCTCACGAATGATAACGGAAGTAAGGAGGGGGTGGTAAAATGATTAGGTCATCAATAATGTTATACAAAACATTGGGTTAAGATCCATCATTTGTGATCCAGTTTTGCACACAAAAAATTGCTTATGGCAGTGGTTTCGTTTTCATATAATTAGTTTTCATCATTAAAATTCATCAATTCTGATCTTGTCTCTGCAAGTTTGCCGAAATGAAAAAAAATTCGCCAATAATTATGTCATCATGGGGGGGGGGGTCTGAAAATCGTGAAGCAGTGATGATAATATCTGAATGTCTCCTTTACACCGCTTACAATGTATATTTTTTCCATAATACATCGTACATATGCAGTATCATTTCCAGGCTATCTACCGGCCGTGGAAGTAATGAAAAAGTCATGAAATGTACGTCAGCTTCATGTAATTTTTTCCTTTGATTGATTCATAAAATAAAAATTTAGGTTAAAATTCATCATTTGTCATCCATGCAGTGTCGCAAAAAAGTTTGCCTACAGCGGTTTTTTACCAATAATAGAAAACTGAAGAAAACCTTGCATTCTGTATTTCTGGTAGCTTTTTGGAATATGTTCCCTTAATTAAAATTGCAAAACATTGTCTTTATAGAAACGTGCTCTAAAATACCTCATTTTTCTTAAAATGTCGCCTTTGGCCTTCCCTTCATGATTAGCCCATTTGAAAATAACTATAAAATGCCCTAAATTACTACAGAATCTGTAAAACATTGAAACCAACAATTCATGTATGGAATCAAATTGTTTGCCTATTTGGATAATATTGATTATTTTAGTGCAGAGCTAGCTATCATGTGGGTAAATAGCCTTTGACTCTAGTTTTGCATTGTGCATTTGTCATCATTGACATTAAGGTGGAACAGACTGAAAACTGTATGCCAGTTGCCACTGAAGGGCACTGCCCTCATAAAGAGTCGGTGTAACTTAAATATAGCAGATTGGATATCGAGTAAACGAGGCCTATAACGTTTTCGCATTAAAGCAGACCTCGATAGATTTTGTGTACTCGGCTTTGATAATGCACAGGATACACAGGACGCAGCAGGCAAGCAGTTAAAAGTACATGGAGCCATATGGAGTTACAATTTCAGAGTTGTAACCTAGCGAAAAAGGCTACTGCGAGCCAAGTAAAATCGTGATCCTAACATTGGTTAAGAGATTTGTGAGCAAATATTGGCACAAAATTGCTACAGTGACTCGACAACATCCAGCTCGAAAATGTTGAGTTTTTTTGGGGAGGCCATGTATCTAACCGCATTTGACAGATGGGTCCACCTGTGTGTTCCACTAATTTAGTAAACAAGAATTGTTTATATGATTTTCTATTAGCTTTCGGGCATAACGCGTGTTGTTTTACAATTGACCTATTGGCACCTTGAAATGGGGTTGAGCTGAAAATCAGACATTGGGTGAAAATACAATTAGTCGAACATGGGTTGTTTTGTTACGCCTGCAGGGAAGACGTGTGATGAAAAGCCGAGAGGAAAATTGCATACTGGACCCTGAACATTTGAGACTGCGGAAAAAAATGTTGCTGCTCTGTAGCGCCAAAATCTGAGTCATGTCGAAGTCTGTGATGGTGCGTTATCAGCACAAGTACAATTCTGCAAAATCAAATTTGCTTGAAATATATACAAATAGTTCACTTAATGCAGTTTGCAAGTGTATTTAGATTAATAACCTTCTTATCCATCAATTATCCATCATTAAACCCCATAGCAATTAAATAGTATATCATGAAAGTTATTTTAGAGTAAACTATTAAAACTGAACCTACTTCAACCTCAGTTAAATTTGGAGCTTCCTTTCTCAAAATCCTTGGATCATAGGGAGTTTACTTCATCACTTCATTTTTAATCTCACTACCAGGGGCTTGTGTTTCCTGACATCTTAAAATAACAGGGTTCCTCCAACGATGACATTTTCAACTTCCCTGAATTTCCCCCGGCTTTTCCAGATTTTAAAACAAAATTACCCAGACCACAATGACCACTGAAAATGCAAAAATATGACATGCCAATGTAAGGAATGCTTCGTTTATTGCTATTTTATAAATAAACAGGAGATAGAACACACATTTTCATGAGAGAAAACTGCAAATTTAGATTATTTTTTTTAAATTTATTTTACAGAATTGCTTGTCATCTCGATTTTGGTAATAACCAATATGCAAAACTTTTTGATTTGATGAATTTCCCCGTACTGACTTTTCCAGGTTTTCCATGTTACAATTTCTATAATCACATGTTTAGTCAAAATATAGCAAAAAATACCAGATATCTCGGGTAAATTAACCTCCAAAGTGTATAAATTTCTTAGATAATGCAAAGGAAGAACTCAACATTGTGTATGTACTATCTACAATGACGTTGATGCCAACTATTTTATTTTTAACTATAGGCATGCATAGATGACAACTTGGATATGGTTGAGTTCCTAGTCGAGAATGGGGCAGATGTTAACTGTGGAGACAATGAAGGATGGACGCCACTACATGCAACGGCATCTTGTGGATTTGTCAGCATTGCCAAGTATGTAGGGGTTCACTGCTTCTTTTTAAAATTATCGCCGCAATGATAAAGCCATTGATCCACTTGAAACATAAGATACTATAACTGCTCACATTAAACGTAATTGGTGTTCTCGACACTGTTAAGGTACCTGATTGAAAATGGTGCTAACGTGGCTGCCGTTAATAACGATGGCGAGTTACCATTAGATATTGCCGAAACAGGGGACATGGAGGAATTCTTGCAACAGGAAATCGATAATGAAGGTTTGTGAACATATGCAAAAACTAATGGCTTTACCTATTTCCCCAGAGAAAATGTGTGTACGTATCGCATAGTATTATCGTACATTTGTGAATTATTTCTAGGTATTGATTGTGAATCGGCAAGAAACAGGGAGGAGCACTTAATGTTGGAAGATGCTAACAAGATGCTAAATAGTGAAGGAATTAGTGAAAATAGACATCCAAAAACTGGAGCCACAGCTTTACATGTGGCAGCTGCCAAAGGTTACATCAAAGTCATGAGGTAATTTCATACAACTGTTGAGGTCTATCTATATGACAGGTACAAATTGCAGAAAGTAAAGCGTCATGTGTTGAATTGTATGAATTTGCATTTTTCAGTAAATTTATTTAACTTTTCAGCATTTTGTTGCAAGCTGGATTGGAGATTAATGCTCAGGACCTTGATGGCTGGACCCCTTTGCATGCAGCAGCCCATTGGGGTCAAAAGGAGTCATGCAAATTACTAGTGGAAAACTTTTGTAATATGGAAATCAGGAATTTTTCAGTAAGACTTTTGTATGCGTGCTCAGATCATTAAGGCACCTGAGGTGGAAAAGTTTACATTTTATAAATATTTTCAAACATACGTGATAACTTGCTGTTTTTTAGGGTCAAACAGCATTTGATATTGCAGATGCCGAGATAGACACACTTTTAGAGGAACTTAAAAAACGGCAAATTTCTGTAAGTTGATGTTAAATAATATCAACAAGGTGTTATTTGTAATTGTTTGCAAGTAGGTTTATCTTTATTCATTGAACTATTCCAGTTAATAAAGGAACGCGAGAAAGAAAAGTCCACGATGCAATCTATTCTTGATAATGTAACATCCAAGAAACGACGGTTTGGATTTTCGTCTGTATTTGTGAATGAAACTGTTTTTTATGTTACTAAGAAATTGCGTATTTTTCATTAGAAGTTCTGTTACAAGAATGAGTGAGGCTGACAAAACCAATGTTATCAACAGAGACAAGACCCAAGAAAGAGTGCAAATTGAAACTACAATCTTGCAAGATAAAAGTAGGTGGTTATGCTTATATTTATGGAGGGTGCCTTGAAACTGAGGATTTTGGAGTTTAATTGAATGCATTTTATTTTTTAGCCACACCTATTGCCCCTGTTAGCTCAAGTGAGACAGAAACTGAAGAAAGTAGCGAAGAAGCTACTTCTGAAACTGAAGATTCTAAAGTCGGTAAGTTTGTAATTTATAAAAACGAAATTATTTTCTTAATGGGAAAAGCAATTCACTGCAATGTTTTCATACCATTTTTTACATTTTTTCAAAAATGCTAACAAAGACTCTGAGGAGTCTTGTGATTCTAGTGATCATAGTTTTGGTAAGGTTCAAAAAATTATTTGAGCAATAAGCAATATGGTTGTATTGAGTTATACACTTTTGTGCTCTCTCTAAATTCATGAATTTGCATGAAATGGAAATGTCCAAAATATCCGTGAGCAAATTGTGCAATATTTTATGTGACTGTTGAATTAATTGTTTTAAAATTTCGTTCTGTAATTTAGAAAAGAGGAACAAGGCAAACAAAGTGGAAAGTACTGCCGAAGTTATCTCTGTCCAAGTGAGTTTAAGGCACTTCAGTGAATTTATGTTGTATGAACTGTAAACCACATTTAATTTATTATAGGAACCTGTTGAAGTTACACCAAAAGATCTTGCCAAGAATAGGGAGCCTCCAGCCCAGGTTGAAGCTTTGTCATTGTTTTGTATTTAGCCAGTCAACCAATTTTGAACGAAATCTTAATGTATTAATGTCCCTTATGTTTTCAGGCTCCTGCTTTGTTGGTGTCAAAGTCCCAAGATGATAGTGAAGAGGTACCATCTTGGAGAAGAGGAATGTCAGTGAGAAAGCCTGGCACGTCTGCCAATGCCACTGAAAACGCTAATCAAAATGAAGAAGAAGATGTTGTTTTACGCACAAAGCCAGCAAATGAAAAAGAACAAGTACTAATAGGATTTTTAGTGAAAAACGACTTTCATTGTCACAGTGCTGTTCCTTGTCTAAATTATTTTTCCTTATTAGGACACAAGGAGAGAGAACCGAAGACCTGCAAGTGTTGAGCTCCCAGACGAGCGGTATGAATTTTTAAAACTATCGTTATCCGAGACATCAGTAATAGAATGCTTTATCATTAAAATCGTGAAATTAAAATATTGTTTACCCTTAAACATTGCAAAAATGTTTTGTATATTAATGGGGCTTTGGCAAGCGTCGATAACGAACAATTATTGGGATTAACCTAAAAAGTGATGTATGAAAATAAAAAGATGATAATGAAATTTTTAAATTCAAGATCATATTGTGAATTCGTGTAATTATCTTCCTTACAAGTTGTGGATAACAGGAATTTCACCCAATCTTCTAATATTGTTTAATCTTGCTTTGCCTAATATCGCTCGTATTAATACATGTACAAAGTTTTGCTTTGCCTCTTAAAATCTTCCTACTTAACTATTTTGCATTCTCTTTCGCATGCAATGCAAAATAGGTCCTTTTACAGACTAACACACTTGCGTAGCAATGAGGCTAGACAACGGCAATCTTTGCCTGTGCAATTTGGCATGAATAAATCTAATTTTCCTCCATCTACAAATTCATGCGTCAATGTACGATCTATGGTGGCTGCTGTGGAACTTATGAAAAGGTATATTTGGAGAGAGGAATAATTTCTTGTAGGTCTCTATATCCAAAATGAATGCACAAATATCAAAAAGTGAATCGTATATGAAAATACATTCAGAGACGCTATTTTTTATCTCTGATGATTTTAGAATTAATAGATTTGAAACCAGAACGAATATAAATTTTGAAAATTTCAAAAGTAGGCTAAGAGAGTAGGCTAGAGATTCGAAAAAATGGTATTCAATATTAGGCTCTAAATAGAAATTTAACTTTTTTAAAAAGTATGTGAAAATCAAACATGAAAGACTTCCTTTATGTTATAATATAGCACCTTAACATTAATGCATTCTTTGACCTCGAACTGCTTTATGCATGCAGTCTTTATAATATGTGTATGTTATAGATATTACTCATTTCTTGGTTGCATTCTGGTGGTCATTGTTGCTAAGTTTATTTCTGTTGTAATGGCGCCATATTTGATAATTTAAACCTTTTCCAAATAGTGCTCAAGAGCCTCCACCAAAACGAGAACGCAAAGTTGCCTCTGAAGTCCCCTTAATGGTAACTACTCAGCCCACCACAATTACACTGCCATCTGCTGTGAACAACACTTCTGCAGTTAATGTAAGCACGCCTACAACCCCCTCAACTCCAGGAACTCCTACTGCCAATATGACCGTGAGGAGGTAAGATCAAAAAAATTTAAAATTTGGCTTTATGCATAATTTTGTTGTTAATATTCACTCATTTATTCCTCGTTAGATCATTTGTCCCGCCTGTGCGAGACGAAGAGTCTGAAACTCAGAGAAAAGCACATGCCAAACGGGTGCGAGAAACAAGACGCTCAACTCAGGTAACCAATTATTACAAACTTTTGCGTGCTCAAAGCTCTTTGCTGCATAATGTCAAATAATGGACGTAACTTTATCACATAGGGCGTAACGCTAGAAGACTTGAAAAGTGCCGAGCAGCTTGTTCAGAAAAAGAATACCCCTCCAGAAGAGCAGAAAACGAATGCAACCACTACACCTGCCATCCCTGCCACCACAGCAACCACAGCAACCACTGCAACACCAGTGGAAGACAGACCAGACAGTCGAACTGGAGCCACCGTTGAACGAAGAGCATCGTGGCGACTGAGACTCGAGCAAGAAGACAAAGCTGCCGTAAGTCATGAAACGCTGTTTTTTACATAAAGCATTTTCTGGAATGACTTGATTTAGTTAATTGAGATGAAGGAAAGGTTGGATGGAATATAGTTTTGGCTTGTGCTTAATCTCTGTTGTATGATCCAGGCAGCTTGCATTTTAGTATTTATTGACACAAACTTTTTTCTCAGATCTGGTTAATAGTATCTGGTTAAAGAAAATTTCGAGGCAAAAAAATGTTAATGACGTAATGCAAATAAGAATTCGTTCGTTACCATGTAATGGTATGCAAGCATTATGCATCAACTCAAACGTTAAGTGCATTCATACATTTTCATTTGTGAAATGATCAGGTTTTTAATTTATAAAATTGTCGAAGTGTGACATCAGCACGCATGGCATTCTTATTTTAGAATTTGATTTGAATGTTCTGTGTAGTTTTCTATTTTTTAATCATTCCAAATATTCGTGTGTATGTACATGTATCTGTATAGAAGTGACGTTCGGAATGTTGATTCTAAAATTGATTAATTCTTATAATGTAAAGGTCCCTCCTCATCACTTCTTTCAGAAAGAATTTATCGTCAGTAATCTAATTGGGAATGTCATACAAGTGATCAGAAGTTGCTCTTAAGATAGTTATTAAATGATCCCATTTTTGCAATGATAAAAATTTCCAAAGCACCATTGAGATTAAAGGAAAAGTATTGTTCCACTTCACGAGATTTTTTTGGACTTCAGGTTTGCTGGGGAAATTTTAAAATAACTTTCTGGACTGAGGGAAAAAACGTTCGCACATTTATCATTGCAGATAGGCTATCACCCTCTTTGGTAATGTTAAGTTTGAAATAATGCTTAGCCCATGAACCCCATAATTTAAACCTTAACAACAGGAAGATGTTACGGCAACCATTACTTTAACAACCCTCACAACAACTTCCACTACCACTGCCCCTGTGTATACCTGTCGTAGTCGGCCCAACTCAATCAGTAACGCAACCGACGTTGACACCACCGTTACTGTTACATTGAAAGCAAGGCCGTCGTCACGAACCCAAAATGATGAGGATGATCTCAAAGGTAAGCTTACGTTTTAGTATGAAAAAATTCCTTAAATGTGTTGAAGGGCAAGAGCTAGTACAAGTAGGTAGTCGATATTTGACATTATGCAAAGTAGCATTACCGTAACAAAAGTTTATAAAAAGTTTGCATATTGTAATTTCGATCAGGTTTTAATTTGGTTGATGAATACATTTATCCTCACGCTAAAGTTGATCGGTAGAATATTTAAATGAAATAACAAGCAAAGAAAGCAAAGGTTTTGGGCTTGGTTTTACGTGGCAGTATAAGTATTCAATTTATTTATAGCATATTTTTTAATTTAGATCAAGACAAGGAAAATGAGAAGGTGCCGTTAAACACTCAGGCTACTCAAGCTGCAATTCAAAGACGGAGAAGGCCCAAAAGACGCTCTACTGGAGTTGTGTATTTAGATTTAGACGTTAGTAACGTATTTTTTAAATTTTCCTTAGATCATGTTTTATATTTATAAGTAATAAATTCCTTCTTGAAAACTGTCTTATTTCTTCACGTTTACACTCTACTTCCAACTTTTCTCAACTTTCTTTTATTTTCTTTAAGGTGTCCATCCATGATCCTTCCTTTAATGCATTTTAAACAGTTCAGAATCTAAAGTTGGAACTAATTCTAGATAGTTAATTTGCAATGCAAAACAGTCTAATCAGGAAAATTTCAGATTTTCGATTTGTCAGAGGATCATGTATGGACGCTTTTAAATATGTGCTTGCTGTCTATGGAGCAACTGGCATGTCTGTTCAATGTCCTTCTGTGTTGGTGTCATTACGTTTTTAATTATCATTGCAAATTTGGATTTTGTGTGGTTTGCATGTGATAATGCTCTCATTTGTTCAAATGCATTAATTTACAATTATGCGCTGTTGTCTAATTGTTTGTTTCCTATTGCTTCCCTTCCTAGTTTTTTTAGGAACTTTTTCTTTATTTAGTTCTGGTAAACTACATTTTTAATACGAGGTTTCAATATATTCCTTATTATTTTCCATCTGTCAGTCCATTTAAATTACCCAGAATGCTGCAGGTATACAATCTTCTTAACTTTGCTTTTTAAGTGTGGAGATCATCACTGTATAACTGATTTTGCTTTTCTATGTTAGTCAATACGTGGGAAGATATGACACATTTTAAAATTCAGTCATTAATATCCCCATAAGCCATCATTTTAGTACAAAACTTCTCAAATGCAATATCCCATAGTTTAGGCTTACTTTCACCCCCTTTTGCTTACTCATTTCTAATTCACCCATGTTAATTTCAAGATTTGACTTCACTTGGTTGGCTTATTTTGTAATTATGGTTTTCGATTTTTCAGGATGGCGATGCGGAGAAGTTGGATGGTGATGGACGAGTGGATGACCGTACCGAAAATAAGGATGATGCTGAAGAGCAATCGGTTTGTTCAAAAAGCTTTAATTATTTAGTGCTTGCTGGACTTCTGTGGGTTTTAATATTTAACGTATTTTGTACTAAATATCCAATCATTGCGCCGGTATTATTGCCATTCGGTGTGGGCTTGTGCATCTCAGTTTGCCTTATTGCGAGACACTGAGTTGGAAATTAAATGAATCTGAAATTTGCTCTGAAACGCAGTTATATTTTAAGGAAAGTTTTATATTAGTTGGTAATTTTTTTGTTTTTAAATGTTTTATGTAAATTGTGAAGTTTGATGTCACTAATAAAACTTTTGTTGCGTTGCCCAAACTCTTGTTTAGATTTAGGCCAATTGATAATTTAGATTTAGCATAGGCTAAAAATTCAATGCACGTTTTATTTTAATTATCAGGAAGAAACCATATATTTTAGTCAAGTGACTGGAATTGCAAAGGACAGTCATTTTAATAATGCATCTTTGAACTATAGTTTTAACGAATTGGACGTGCAGTATATTGCCCGACATCCTAGTGAATATTTATTTAATAATAGAAATAGCAGCATGGGTACAAATGGTGATTGGGTTCCTTTTTAGCCCTATATAGTTTGTAGTCCATCCCTTTTTTGCTGCCACTTCCCGTCATTGACCTTATAAAACTTAAAAGGTCAAAGTCGTTAAAATAATTGAGCTAATTTATCTGAATTTATTAATTGGGCGATTGCTGTGGCCTGCATGATGCATCATACGACATGAGCATGCAAAATTATAATTTATATTGCACGTCACTTAACTCTCCATCTACCAATGTCTGAAACTGACACGCATGTGGCGCCTTCATTACAAATTTGTCATTACTTCATGCTCTAACGCATATATTTTTGGCATTCTTCTTGTAGTTACATGTATTTGTGTATTTCATGCATTTGTCCCTGGATACATGTTTAATCTTTGATCCGGAGCTAGTTTACATAATTGTGTGGCAATGTGCATGTGTTATTGTTTTGAGTAATTTTTCAAAAATTATAGAAATTACGCATAATTATTTGTAGTAGTTTCCATCTGCGTTTTTCGAGCTTATCACATTCATTCAAGCAACATTCGGACGTTTCTAATTCATTTCATCCGTTCAAAGACCAAACATCACAGACATGCTAACTAACATTTAATTGCTTTTATTTTTTAAAAAAAAATGGCATTTCTGAAGAGAAAAACTGCAGAGTTCTCTCTTTCTGGAAAGTCAGGGAATTCCTGAAAATTCCTGAAAGTGTCAGGGAAATTGATAGTTTGCATCAGTCAATTGATTAGTCATAATTTTTCTTATTTTTTAACAAAACATCTCATGTAAAATGTCATGGAAATGACTGAAAGTTATCATACTTGAGAATTTGAGTGGGAACTCGGAAATGTTACCCCTGCTGACCATCAGATATTAATTTTCAAAACTCGATTCATCGATTCGATCGAGCAAAATTCGATTCTGTGAGATGATTGTGAGAAGAGTAACAAAATGATAGCTGTACTTGCCATTCGAAAGGAAATTCCCAATATGTAAATTAAAGATATCGTTACATGTTAAATATAAAACTGACATTCTTTTTTGCACGAAAATCGAACCAAAAGCCATGTACACATCTAGGAAATACTTCCTAGAAACAAGTTTCTGGAAACAGATTCCTCCAAATGTTTCCACATTTCTAGCAAGGAAACATGTAGGGCCTTATTCTTCAATTATGTTACCTCAACCGTGTTTCCTAGCTAAAAATGTGACAACATTTGGAGGAAATCTGTTTCCAGAAACCATGTTTCTAGGAAACTTTACCTAGGTGTGGGCAAGGCTTTACCTCCTATATAGAAACGAATGTTGTAAGACTGACCATTGAGGCCTAGTGAGAGTTGGGAAAGCTAAGTCAGAGTAAATGATAGTTTGGGATAAATTACGAAAACACCAGCAGAAAGCGACCACGATAGCCAGCAGTCGAAGGTAGTCATATACCGAGATCCGAGCCAAAGATCTTGTGGAAATCTGGGACCGCTGGGGAGCAGTTGTGCTTTGTTGTTGCTGGCTTCCAAATCTGCTTGAAGGACAGAAATCTGATCTCAATACCACACGCACACTTGCGATCATGGGCATAGTCTGGCAATTGTTGCACATGCCACGCTGTAACCGTACCGCAACAGTTTGCTCGCAGCCAGCAGTCAGCAGCCAAAAACAGCTTCTATGAAAGGGTTAACACGCATGAAAAATCGTGCCCAAAATTAAATGTCCTTTCATAAGGACTTCGCGGACTCGCGGTGC
>JAQGAF010000100.1:0-83663 GCA_034687865.1 Kryphioiulus occultus
AATGGGCTCGGAGTTCCACAAGGGGATTTGAATGATACTTTCTACCACCTCGGTGGTTGCGTTTAAAAATTCCCTCCGCCAAATTAAAATTTCCATGCAAGGTAAATTTTTCCATTAGACTCCATTAGACTAGATGATTTCAAAAGTGAACCAGCTCCTACAGGGAAGCATGGTAATAGATTTAAAATCCAGCTACATGTAGAAATGGAATGACATCCAGAATTCATATTTTAATCATTATTTCTCAACCTTTATTTTAAATTGACCTGAGGTCTTGATCCCTTGTTTCAAAACGACATTTGTCATCATCCCATATTTTAAATTGATATTTTTCATCATCATTTATTCTAAAGTGACATTTTGTTATCATCCCTTATTTTAAAATGACTCATTTTGCCATCATCCCATATTTTAAAGTGACCTTTTGTTACCATCCTTAGTGTAATAAAAGTTTCTCGCCATCCCTTGTTTTAAACAGGCATATACATTATATGAGTTGGACAAAATTTTAGGATTGTGGGTGAGAATATTTTTGAATTTTATGAGACTTGTTGGAGGAAGTGATCTACATAGAAACTTATGTGGGTGAAATGCATTAATGCATTAAATTATACTTTCTGATTTTCTATGATATCAGATGCATGTATTATTCATTTCCTGCCCATAAATGATGAACATGCACGCTTATTTCACACCTGAAATTAGATATACACGTAAGGCTATCAGCTTTTACTAGTTCCTAGATTTATAGAGTACACCTAATTTTTACTCCAGTAAGGCCTTTTAAATTTAGCAGACATTGCATTTTTGATAATCGATACTGATCATTAAAAACTAGCTTTTTCATCTTGTTTTCCAGATACTGTGAATGTTGATCGCAGGGCTATCATCAAATCCCCTGCACCGTTATACCGTGGTTAATGAGTGCCAATTGATCTGGAATTATGTGAAAGATCAGCTGCAACTTGTTTAATTATCATCCGTGAGGATATGAATCAAAAATAGTCGTTTTATCATATCCAACCTCCTTTCCTTATATGTAGACCACGAGCCTTAAATGTAGATTAAATCATATCGTCATTTGTTGGTCTGTCTGCTAATCGCTTATTTCTTATACCTAAATTTCTGTTATCCGAGCATCAATTTTAAACAAAGCTTCCTTTTTGTGCGTTAAATCTTTGCATTTAATCGCCAGTTTATTAAATTCGTTCATCGAAATGTAAAGATCATGCCGTATCTACTTATATAAATATTACTGTGTATTTTTGTGAAAATGGAATTTTAATTTGATATGCGTGAGTCTTATAAGGTTGTGAAATGAACAATTCGGGTATGAAGAAAATAAACATGGTCATATAATTATAATGATCCATTAAATTTGTCATTTCAAGGTTTGGTGCATCCGCATTTGCGAAAAGTCAACGTTTATCACCATTTTACCATACAAAAAATACTAATAAAAACAAAAAATAAATACCAGAATTTAGATCAGTTTTCCAATATTACATTAATTTCAATTTTACATAATTAAAAGGGAGTGACATCGTATTAATTTGACCTAAGTGCAGGTAGTTTGGCCAAAATGATTAAAATTGAAATATTGGTTTTTAAACTGATTTAAGTACAACCATTTTTTAATTATTATGAGACTCAACTTGATTAAACCAATTATAGAAATGCGTTTTTATGCTTTGACCTTTGTGATTTTACTTAAATGGATGAAAACATTTTTATACCTAGTATTCGAAAATGTTAAAAAATCACACATAAATGTCCACTAATTATAACATTTTTTAATCATTTTGTGATTTACAATGTATCTTAATTAAATAGATTTAAGAAATACGTTTTTATGCATTGACCTTTACGATTTTACTTCAATGGATGAAAACATTTTTTTGCCACAAATTCAATTCAAAATGTTAAAAACTACACATAAAAGGGCACTAATTAGGACCTTTCTAATCATTTTATGGTTCAACAAATTAAATAGATTTAAGAAATTCGTTTTTATGCTTTGACCTTTACGATTTTTACTTCAATGGATGAAAACATCTTTCTACCACAAATTCAACTCAATTCAATTCAAAATGTTAAACATCTACACATAAAAGTACGCCAATTAGAAGGTGAACCAATTAGAACCGTTTTCATCATTTTGTGATTCAACTTAATTAAAGCGATTTTAACAATGCATTTTTATGCTTTGGCCTTTACGATTTTACTTCAATGGAAGAATACATTTTTCTTGAGATTTGGTGAAAAGGTTGCTTACGCAATATGCATGCACAATATGCATAAAATATTTAATACACAAAATATACAAACTTACATGTACCCATGCCTATTTTTCTGGTCCTATTATTACTTTTTGAAAATAAGCTTTATTTTCGCTAGGAAAAAGTGGTATTTGTAGCACAAGGACCAACAAATTTGAGTGAAACAGAAATTACTTTTCGTTTCCTATTCGGTAGTTTAGGCAACAATAGCAAGTAGGTGTATTATTTATGAGCAAGAGGTCAGCACACGTCTGGCTGCGTAAATTATCGCAGAGTCAGATCAAAACATTACATAACCTAATTCAACGCTCGTGTGATGTTTCGCCTGTAAATCTCAAACTGCTTTCCCACTCAGGTGACTACACAAACACAACGAACACGCATGAATCTCACAATCTGTTCATCAGGTTTTTTTACAAGGGACTATTTTAATGAATTCCTCTTCGTTATCGGATTTTGACATCCCAACAAAATCTGATCGCGTGCTAGTGACATTTCCCAAATGTTAATTTTGACGAATCTGCACACCGACAATGCAAACTCCATAGTCTATTTATTTAGTTGATCGATTCACATTCACTGCATATGTGCTTACGATCTAGAATGCTCAATGGCCCTAGCAGAACAGGAATGATATTGTCAGCTGAGATCGAATACATCGTTTGATAATCACAATTAATATAGGAAATGCATGGCAAAATATAAAGTTCATTTAAAATGGGTTTGGGTGAGGAATCGCTAAAGCAGCAGATTTAAACTAGGACATAACACGAAAATGTCTTCGAACTGATAAGTGCTTCACCTGCTTATGTTTCAGATAAATTAAACCAATATATTTTATGAGTGGGTCAAATGATTTTCATTTTAACAAGTCTATTGGAAGGTGTAATAGTTTGGTTTTGCCACTTAAGGGGATTAAGGGGGAACGCCTACCATGCAAAAAACTACAGAGCTTAATTTTGTAGTAATATATTATTTTGCCGATTAATTTTTTTTACCATATAGTCGTTCCCCAGATCAGACAGTTTCGAAGGTTTCTGCAGTGGATTTTGGGGGCAAATACAGTAAAAATTACCGCGTTCCTGGACACTGTAAACATTACCGAGTTTTCCATTACCTAGTCGCCATACTGCAACACGTCATGGCGGTTCTCGCCATTTTCTACTTTGTAAAACTAATTTATATTTTCATTTGATATATCCTCAGCATTACAATTTTTATTTTTAAAGTTATTAATTTTGACGGTTTACTAATTAAAAAAAAATGTAAGATGGAGTTTATAATTTTAAAAACGACATAAGCTGTCGAAAGACAATTTACATTTGACTTAAACAATGCTCAATTCAACATTCTTCATTAGGGACGAGTTTAGACAAAAACTTAATTGGAGCAAAAATATCAAAACTCGTTGCAGCCAAGATGTTTAAGAATTTTATTTTAAAAAAAACTTCCCAGTGTTTCAAATTTATGGCTAATTTTTGGCGGGAGCATCTTTGATATTGGAAAAAATGTCGATTTAGAACGAAAATAGAAAACAAAAATTACCATATCAATGGTGATCGTAGTAAACTAAACTTGAGTTAACTTCAAAATAAATTTAGCGCCATAATTAATTACAATAAAATTACTGTAGTTTTTTTTGGCACGGGCTTTACTACTGCTTTATTTCACCTTACCATTATATCTTAAAACTGTCATAATTTGAGCAATCCATGTTTTAAAAATACGTAAAATATAGCGCTGTAATATCACTGCAGGACGTCACAATATTACAATAACTGCAATGACGAATTAAAATCGTGTTAGTTATGGTCAGTTGAAACGAATTTTCGTTTAGTTTAGGTACTGGTAATCCTGTATATCCCAGTTTGCTTTTATTTGCATAATGTCTGTCACAATTTACTTTCGTCGTGCAGCTGATTTGCAGCTGGTCATCTTAGCCTTAGTTACATTAGTGCAGTTGGTCATTTTTCCACCAGAGGCCAACACTTCCACTTTTTCGTCAAGATATTTCGGTTTTTCGTCATTCTCATACGTATGTGAAACGTATACTAGTTTAAAAGTTGATAAAAAGTTTACTGACTTAAACAACACTCGATTCAACATTCTTCGTCGGAGACAAGTTTCGACAAAAACTTAACTGGAGCAAAAATTTCAAAACTCGTTGGAACAAGATATCCGTGAATTTAATTTTTATTTAAAAAAGAACAATTTTGAGTCTTTCAAATTTATGACTACTTCTTGGCGGGAGCATCTTTGATATTGAAAAAAATGCCGATTTGTAAACGAAAACAGAAAACCGAAATTAGAAAACAAAAATTGCCCCATCAATGAAGGTAAAATTGCAATAAACTAAAAATGAGTTAACTGATACAGGCCAATAAGAATAAATGCATAGAATTAACTACTGGGCTCACCCTGCATATTTTTTGGCATGAAAAAATGTTCAATGCCAGACTAAATTGGCTAATTATAGCCTATTTGTTGATAACAACTAGCTTCTGTTGGCAATTCTTGCGCAGTAGTAATTATGCTGCAATTTTCTATTCCTCTATAATAAAAATAATAACACTACATAGATTGGTAATTTGGGCTTGAGTCCATTCGATCTAATTAGCCCATTATGGTAAAAGAATAACATGCAGTGCCAAGTTTGCCACGATTTTCGGTCTTATCTCCCAAACTGAAATTAATTTATTTTGTTTCTTTGGCACATTGAGTGGCCTAAATTACATGGTACACTCAGGCATTGCCATATTTCTATCGCTATTAGCTCGATCCAGGATTCGATAAGCACCAACTCCATGCAGATTTTCAATTCAAACTACATGTGAACCATGAATGCGCTCAACTTCAAAAGAAATGTGAACCAGTTCCAAAATAAAACATTTCAAAATCGCAATTCAGCCGTAAGACATGATGCCCACATGCCGATCGATGATTTTTAATTACACACTATGTCTAATTAGGAAAAAACACTGAGCAGGTTGAGGCAAAAGTTTCGTCTTAAAATGTTACACTGTTACGAAATTAGCACAGTGTATATTATAACTAATTTTCAGTAGTGTTTTTAATTGCGAAGAATCCTATAATCCAGGCAATTAAAAACATCTGTGATAATTTTTGCGTATAACGGTTTGCAGAAAAAACCTATGCGGAACACATCATCAAAGTTATTATTTGCGAGAACGTTTAAAAATAACTCAATAAAAATGTGTTCGTTAATTTTAAAGAAATCAGCGAATTTTCCCAGAATATTTTGTCGAAAGAAATCTGAATTCAAGAGAATTTTGGGATTGAATGAATATAGGACATGTAAAGGTTAACTCAAAAGTGTCTTAGAAACAGCCATTATTTAAAGATGTTTTAAAGTTTGCACAAAAAACTGTATCGAACATATCATGAAAACAATTATTAGAGAGAATATTTCGGAATATTTGTGGAGAATTTTTAGGATTGAATGAATATAGGTCATGTAAAGATAAACTCAAAAGTGTCTTAGAATCCGCCAATTTTTACAGATGTCTTTAAAGTTTGCATAAAAAAACTTTGCAGAACGTATCAGAAAAATAATTATTAGAGAATATTGAAAAAATTTCAAAAAAATGTGTTCAACAATTTGATATAAACCTGCTTACTTTCCCAGAATCTTTTTCAAAAAATTCAGCCCCTAGAGAACGTTGGGCATGAACGATTACGACTTATGTAAATGTTATCTGAAAAGTGTACGAGAATGAGCAATTTTTTAAAGATGACCATAAAACATTTTTAATGCTATTCGATCCAATAATGTTATTTTAATAATGCAAAATGAATGTTAGCTGGAAATTTATTGTAAGTGGAATAAATATTCAATAGATATAAGTCAATTTTGCAAAATAGTGCATAAATCACGTTTCACGATTTCGTCCAGTTTAATTAATTCGTAAGATTCACTGGCCATGCCGTATTGCAGGAAGTGATTGTCATCTGTGTCACGTCAATACCCACTCAAAATATTATATTCAGAAAACAGCATGGGCGGCAGTGAAATAAATTTTATTCCCTCGACCGCCCAAATGATCACTGTCTTCCAAACGAGTCCAGACTGAACATCAATTTCAGTTTTCAACTATTTTTTCAACTAATCGAAAACGAGAAAACGAAAGGTTTTTCCAACGACACTATTACATTATTTTGTAGAAGTTTATTATAAATTAAAAGAGCTAAACACTTTTTTATTATTTTATATTTTATAGTTTTTATAACCAAGTTCAGAGCTTAAACCATGTTTTTGACTTTCCAGTTTTCCCGAAAACGATACTGAAGCAAATCACAAAAGCAGTCATAGTTGTGTAACACGTGTTCATGTAAATAACTGTAATTAAAACTTTTTAATTTTTCAAGTATTTGGCATGTAAGAGTTTAATACATTTTGGCGCAAATCGTATTTATGCTACAGAACTTTCCCTGTGATTATGTAATTTTACTTTTTAATTACAGGGGCTTAACTAAAAGAAGTTTAGTACTAATAATTCCAATTTAAGATACTTTCTGAGAACCTATAGATTAGTTAAATCAGAACCATTTAAGATACTTTCTGAGAACCTATAGATTAGTTAAATCAGAACCATTTAAGCCAGAGTCAAAAGAGAATATGTAAATCAGGAAAACTAAAATTAAGGTGAAGTAAATATAAACAAATTTCATTTTAACCCAACATTCATAATTTCTACTATGAATTTTCAAATGCTCTAAAATAAATAATTACAGGTTCTTCCAACGACACTTTTGCATGATTTTGTAAACGATTCTGCTAAAAAAATAAAAATACGTTGAAGTAGATATAAACACATTTCATTCCAACCTAACTTACATAATTTTTACTATGAATTTTCAAATGATCTAAAATAAAAAAAAATGAAAATGTATTTCCAACCTTTTAAAAAACTAAATTAAGTTGAAGTACATATAAACACATTCTCAAAATTTACTTAAATTTGAATTATTGCGTTTCAAGAACATTGTTGCGTTAAATTTTATACTCCATTCCCTATATTTTTTTAAAAAATGCTGACATCTTTAAGTTAACCTGAATACTGTTTTAAGGTCTGTTCAGCCATCTTTAGGAGAAAATCAAAATTACCATGAATTAAACTGGAGTACATGTTACTACAATGCTGTTTTTTTCATATCGACCTAATTAGTGTTTTAAAAGATTCACTGTCATTTTTACCTCCTTCAAAAACTATCACTATCAACCTATGGGAACATGTATCTCCTAAGACAAATAAGTGGGTGAAACCAGTGTCTGCGACATCTGCATGATGATATACACCTGCGTAAGGGTGATACAAATTAGGTTGGATATAAATTGCCAATAAAACCGTATTAAAGATATCTGCCGAAAACGAAAGCAACTTTTGCAAAGCTTTTAATTGGGCATTAGTAGCGGTCAAATAGTAAAAATGCCTATGACGGCATATTTGCTAACCCATGTAAAACGAACTATTGCATCGGTTATCAAAACATGTATATGCACCGGAAATTTACAACTGCAACGAGTATTATGTTTGGCACACCTAACCTACTTAAGACAAGATTCCAACCCTGTCGAAATAGATCATGCTCCCTTTTTTGTTAACTTTTTCGTTATTCGACTTTTAATAAGCTTTTATGTCCAAAGGCTGATCGGGTATTTCGTAACACAGACAGCCTCAATATTGACTTTAAAATTTCTTAATATTTAAGGAAAGAATTAAGGACGATCGATCGCTTATACGTTCCCACTGACCTGCATAAATACACCAGTGATTAAAACAGAGGTATTGGCTTATGTCTCAGATATGTTTAGAGTTAATAAAGCATTCTCAGGGTTCCCCCAGCGATGACATCTTAACTTCCCTGACTTTTCCGACTTTTCCAGGTTTTAAAACAAATTTCTCGGAACCTGACACCACACTGAACAAAGAAACTGCAAAAATATGACGAAACGAACCAATGTAAGGGATGCTAAGCTTATTAACAGGAGATAGAACACAAATGTTCACTAGGAAATAGCAAATTTACATATTTTACGGAGTTGCATATCATCCCTTTTTTGCTTTAGCCAATAACTAGCTATGTACACTCTGTTATATCCATTTTCCTTGACTTTTCTGGAAAAATATGACGTACCAATGTAAGGGATGCTATTTTAATGCATATCATACGAACAGGAGATAGAACACAAAGCTTCACAATGAACTAGCAAATTTAGATTATTCTTAAAAATTTCTCTTACAGAATTGTCATCTCTCTATTTTTGTGCTAACCAATAACTACACCGCAGCAATGTAAAATCTTATTGAATTGTTGAATTTCAAAAAAGTTAAATTTTCCCTGACTTCTTAAAAGTAAATCAATTTTAGCAGAGTTTTCAAGGCTGTTTCAATTTCCATGATCTTTCCAGGTTTTCCAGGCCTGGAGTGACCCTGTATCTTAAGTTATTATGACCATCTTATTGATTGCGTCTTGAATCTTTTTGAGGTTGTAATCAGGACTGCATTGAATAAAAGCATTTTCAAGTAAACGTACGGCAATTTAAGATCCCATGGCATGCGAGCAACAAATTTAGATATAAATGCCCCATTTAGAAAAAACTATCTAAATTTAACTAACTATCAGACACTTTATTTTAGCCGCTAAAAGGTGTACGAGACATTGACACTATGACAGTTATCTAGACAACGTTTTTTATAGTGCAATAATGGTTGACGTAAACAATTTTCTGCGATTGTTCAAATAGGCAGTGACCAGGCTTTCTTGGAAAAGTAATGACGTGCAATAAGAATATGTCCTCCTTTTGGAACAGGTGGCCGTCCCCTGTAGGGCTGCAATGAAATGCTGGGCACTGGTCATTTACCTTATCTAGCTCGTAGCACACAACGTGTGATGCACCAACTCTGACAAGACACGTTATGTATTCGTTGGGGAAATTGCCAAATAACGACATAGACCTAGGTGGAGCACTTGCCCTGAATCCAAATATGCCATGAAAACGAAAAGCAAATTCCAAGGGTGCTGTGAAACACGCCTGGGGTACACCCTTACCCTAGAGAAATGAGTTTGGTTTATTTAAAACGAGTCACGTCTGCAAAGTTTCTCCTAAAATTTGTATTCTCGCATTTTGCCCAGTGACATTTCCCAAACCTCGAGTGACATAAATAACATTAGCATACAGCCATAATCTCGCAAGTTTACAGTTACTGGGTGTAAAAATTAATTTAGTACGTCTTAAAATGCACGCCATAAATTTTCGGCATTTCATTAAATTTCGCCAGTCAGACAACTCCCAAAAGTGCATTTATTTAAAGTATATTTCGCAATTCACCCTTATGCTTTAGTAATTAAGAGTGTTAAGTGCGAAATAAGGTTATGTTCATTTGTGCTCCACTTCCTGCGAACATAAACTGAAATGTTTCAAGTTGAAACTCAGATTAAAAACCAGGCTGTTTCTTGCGCTGCGTTGCAAAATCATCGATTTTATGATGTTAAACGAATAATTTTCGAAACATTTTAACATTTTCAGGACACTTAAAAAATCTAAATGAAATGCCACCAGCAGTACTTGACGAGAAAGCTTTTATGAGTTATTGCTTTGTGGAGTTTTAGCACCCTACAGCCTGTCAGAACTGAGAGAGTCTGGAAAACTAAATAATTCAGTAATTTAAATGAAAACATTTGCTTTTTGAATAATTTTACACATCAGTATTCACTTTGCTTGGGGATAGTATAATGAAACTTTCATTTTGCTATGCCTAATTTCTTGCCTAAATGACGATAGAACAAACAATACAGGGTGAGCATAAAGTCTTATCTCATTACAAAATTTGTACAACATTTTCTACAAAATAGTACCATCCAGAACTGACAGAATCTACAAAACTGAACACTTTCAGTATTTTAATAGATACGTTTGCTTTCTGAATACGTTTTCACAACAAGAACATTCTCTTTGCTTGGGGATAGTACCCACCTATACCATATGGTGCATAAATGACGATAGGTCAAATAATACAGGATGATCAAAAAGTCTCCCTCATTACAAAAATCTTATAAGATTTTCGGCAACATCATTACAAAAATAAATTTAAAACCTTTTGGTTATAACAAAGAAATTTGATAAAAAGGTAGAACTAACAGGTTTTACAAATTAATTTGGCAATGAGTGTAGAACTTTACGATCACCCTGGCGTATTGTATTCTAGAAAAAATTACCAGATTAATTAAAATAGCGTTTTAAAATAGAAATCCGACGATTTCAGAGGCCTGGCCAAATCGAGAAAAGTAAACTTGAGAGCTGTTCGATATCTTGTTTAAAATAAAATCTACTAAAGTTTATCATACAGTAAAGATCATCTGTAATAACAGTTTTTAAAAAAATTGTAATGAAGTATGACTACAATATGAGCAACTTTTATATTTTATATTAATTTACTTCTTTTAACCTTTCATGTAAAATAGTATCGAAAGAGAAACAGTAGAAATGGTTGTTGACAGCTCGGAGGTACACTTTTTTATTTAAACATGATTTCCCTGGCAGACGCCCAAAGTGATTGCATTCGAGAAAAAAATAATGAATACAGACTAAATTGGATTACTGCTAATCGTAGGGGGTGCTGAAATCATTAGCACGTATCTGTTTTCCCAAGTTGGTGATAAGATAAACGAAAGCAATTTCGGTGATTTTGCCATTGAAAATGTAGGCTGCATCACCATACGAGGTATGCAAATTCAATTTGTTTTCCATCTTGTTTATGGGGCATTCTGGACGAGAAAGTAACTCCAAACAGCACGAAATTGTTAGTTATGTTAACAGCCTTCACTATCTCGCACTTCATAAATTATTTAAACCACAATACACTATACCAGCATCGAGCCAATACATTTTAACGCAAATGAAACTGATCTGCCATGACGTAATGCATCTGAGCAAACAGCGTACATGTGGAAAGATCCAACTTTGTCCAGTTATGGGAAAAAAACCAGTTTCACGAATCATTTTCACTGCCTGGTGTCACTAAACGCATAAAAACGCAACTGGGGCAAAACAAAAATTTTGTGTTTGACGTAAAGGACAGGTACTCCAATAGCGGAAAAATCATCATTGCTGGATTGCCACTGGGCAAGCAAAACATTTAATGTAGGCTATCATTAAACCGTTTATCTTTCACCGGTCACTGATAGAGCTGTATATCTTCAAACCAGTTAATTTCGAGTGAAGCGACGTTGAGAATCTGCACTTTAGCAAAATCTCAAGTCATTCCACCAAGCTGAAACAAGGCCTGGACGACACACCTAAAAATAAAAAAATCGAAGTGCACCTGAATATACTCGCTTTTCTTTATAAATATTAAAATCTAAGCCATTTGTGGATTTATCGTACATGTACTTTTTCAATATACCGTTGTACACCTGTAGTTTAAAAGGAAAAGGGAAACCAGTAAAATAACAGAAAAGAAAAGTGGTATTTAATGCACTTACAATTTTAAACATTGCTTCTGGTTTTGAAATCTTTATAAAAGGGCGCCATTCATGACGATCACTTATGTAATTATATTTCGAATAAACGTACTTTAAGCTTGAATATTTAAAAATGTCTTATAAACACGGCGTATATTATACTTCATGTTTGTGAAAAATGGTGTCACGTCCACGTTGGCTTGATTTATTCTATACTTGGTATTCTGTTTAGTATTCATCCTACGCAAAAGAAAACTATAATAAAAGTATCAGTGAGAGACTTGATAAATATCACAGTTTATCTCTGATAAACTTTTTATACAGGTACCCATGGGGACGTTCAAGAATTACGTCATAAACTTTGGGGGATGGGTGTTGGCCAAATTTTTACGAAAGATGACAGGGAAGGGAGGGGTCAGCCAAAGGGGTCATCATTTTCTTTTTAAAAAAAATTGAATTGAAACTACTGCCCATTTACCTTCAGTCATAAGTTGTCTTATCCAACGTGTAAATTAACATTTTTAGTAAATGTGACTGTGTGACATATCTATGATTTTTGATCAAATTTGGTATGTTTTTGCTATGATTTTGTGATGGAATATTCGTACGTTCCTTAACTAATCACAGTAATTTCTTACATTGATTTTGCATTCAGTAAACTGTAAGCATGCAGTAATTCATACGTGGACAGCCAACTTGCTACTTTTAAACCTGCTTTCTATTGGCTTTCAGCTTCATTGGCTAAAATAAATCAAAATCTGTCTGAAGAAAATTCATGTTAAACTGCATGAACTTTGCCAGCACTTAATTCTGCTCTATTTTTTATTCATGTATAATTCGACATCGAGGTACATTTTTAAGCTCTGCATGCAAGGCGTATAGTTATGTTAATTCAATATTTTTTCAAATAATCGCATCCTGGTCAGTCATATTTCAACGAATTTCTTTCTGTGATATTTAAATTTACGACTAAGCTGCCAAAGAACGCCTCTGGAGAAACAAGTTTTTGAAGTAAAACACAATCAAACAGTGTGGCGATTAGACAATTCGCATATAGCAAAATTTACGCACGTATAAGCAGTAAGGTATATTATAAAGTCGTATGCTTGCATTTTTCACAAAGATGCATGTATGATAACAGTAGACCAAAAATATGTTTGACGAGTTGACCATTGGGTTACTTAACATTTACCCAAACTATCAACATAATTCACTATAAAATTGAAATTGTGGTGTGCTTTGGACAAATCAGCAAACATTGTGTTTTTGAAGGGGCACCTTTGCTGTAAAATCTAAACAGATTTCATTTAAAAATATTAACTTCCCATCAAAAAGATTTACGATATTTTACTTTTGGCATTTTAAATGATTTTGCAAAACAGCATGTATACGAAAATGACAATAAAACATGGATTTAAGTTTTACAAAATTGGTCTAGAAGGGTTATTGTAATTTTGCGACACAAATTCCAGGATATGAATAGATCCATAATAACTTTCTTAAGTTGAAAATCTAAGTTATTTGACGATGACCATTTCATTGCGCAATAAACTGCAACAACCCAAATTATATTAGTTCAACCTCATTTTTAACAACACACCGCCTTTTTAATTTATTCCCAAAAATATTTCCATCATAAGTTAACCATTATCAGATTTAGCACATCAAACAAAAGGTGACAACTTTTTTTACATCCATATTTTGGCCGATATTTCACTTTCATGAACAAATATGGGCTCAAATGCTTATTTTCTCGTTTTCCAACTTGCATAAATACTACATTTAGCTTCAGCCACACTAAAAATGCATCTGGCATTGTGAAACCATTTTTATCGTTTTTATGCTCATAGATTAATCTACTATTTCTCGACCAGATAAATTTCAAATTTATATTCAAGTTGTTGTCCAATTACACCGAAAAGTTATTGTCCTGTCATCATCTGCGACATGTAATCTGAAAGTGGTTCGACATTTAATTGTCAAATTTTAAACTAAGAGAAATTGAAGAAGATTCATTTCATATCAAACATGTATGTCAATTAAATAAAATTTCTTTGATCTTAAGAAAATAGAAAACTTTAGGTAGGCATCAAGTTTATAAAATTGCTCGTAGCACAGGGAAGAAGATGCATTTTAAATCAAATATTTATGTCAATTAAACAAAATTATATTGTACGAACAGATTAACATTTCTGACATCTTTACTTTGATCTTAAGAAATAGGAATCATTGAGGTAGGCCTCAAATTTATAAAATGGGTTGAAGGCTCAGTGAAAAATATGTATAACTTGAATAACACGCAAATTCACTCATCCAGTTTTCGCAAGATTATAATGATCAAAGTGACCAGCGATAATAATATGTAATGCCATTAAATACAAAATGATTCTCTCTGAAAAATGGTCACGTGATAGAAAATTTCCATAATTAGCGTCTTTTGAGAGTAGTTTGACTTTTCTTACACTTTCCTCATACCTCATATACTTTTTGTTTGTTCATTAAATATAATTTTTTGTTATACGACTGAACTTCCTTATGTATTTGTTATCAACATTAGTTAGGTTTGATTTCATACCTACACATTACATCTCGCATTACACAGTTTTCAAATTAAACTAAGTGTTAATTGACGATAATTCAATCTCAAGTATGCACATTTTCTTATGAAATTAGATTTATAATTACATTGCCGTCAACACTGCTATAAGTTTCAAATGTATTAGTCACATCATTACAAATCATAACTATGGGTCTACACTGTGCATTATACTGTATTTTGAAACATTATCAAACCAAGAGGAGTGTCTATAAGTACAGCTTTGCAAAATAATTTTCAATTATTAATAAGGGAAGTATTAAGGAAGAACGAGACAGAGAAGTTAACCGTGTAGAAACTAACGTCTGCATGGATTTATCCAAATCCAGTTTCAGTTTCAGATATTATTTAATAAAGTCAAAAAACTGCATTAAAACATGAAATAATTGTCAAGTTTTCTGCAAAATATAATACTTATAAAGCATGTTAATGTCTCCGAATCACGAGTGTAAGAAAAGTAAAAAATTGGGTACCGTTCTTGAATATTTATTATGAAGGATTGGACAAGCTTGAGCAAGCACGCCTTGACTGAATTTGATACATAGTTGCAAACATACAGTAACGTGACCATATGTTTAAACAAAACACAGCATTTTAATAACTAATGTTGAGAGTATAATTTATGCAACGCCTTATCATATTAATTTAAAAAGAAGATTGAGTTAATTACCGGTCTGTAATTTTGGTGAATCAGACAGATGAATGCTTACCAACAATCATTAAAAATTTAAATATCAAGGTGTCATCACGGATGTAATAAATGTGATAAGGTATAAATGTATTTCACTTCACTCAACCAATCAAAAAGGGATATTTGATGTCGATAGGGAAGTAATAAACTAATGAGACCAATTTGATTGTTGCCTTAACAAAAAGTACAATTTGTTACTTCATGTTGTTTCATGTAGGGCATCATTATGCAGTCAAATTTCAATATATTTATTTAAAATTTTACTTGCAAACTAACAAAATGTGTGCTTTCTATTGAAAAATGCATAGCTTTTTAAATCAGACAAAACAAAATATTTCAAGAAAAATACTATCAATGTTAAAATTGGCATTTTAACATTGACAATATACTTCTTGAAATATGTTTTTTTCATTTTAGCATTGACAGTACATAAGCTTAATATATAAAATACGGTATATATTATCGTATACTTGATGTGAGAATTGGTGTCGCGCCCATGTTGGTTTGATTTATTCAGTACTTCGTATTCCGCTTTGTGTTCATTCTACACAACCAAAAAAACAAGTAATAAAATTGTCACGGTTTCATGAAAGCGTAATTAAAAGATTCAACAGGTAGCTGAATTTTAAAACTTATAAACAACACCTTCATTTCATTCTTCAAATGAAATTACTAGCTTACTTAGAACCTCTCAACATGAAACGAAGTAATGAACAGCACTAGCATTAATTGCCTTTAATATAAGAAAACTTGAGACATTTCTATTAATTATTTTGGATAGCATGGGCGAGATTAATAACTAAGTATGTATTGTGGGCGAATAGTGTCACGTTTTGGCAAAAAATACTTCAAGATCCCTTACATTCATTGTTGCTCATTATTTGCATAGTCATTAAAAGGATTTATTACATATTATTTAAGGTTGCTATAATTTTCTGGAAATAATTAAGGAAAACTTGGCTGGAAACTGCCTTTTAATTGTATTTAATGTGATGTTATAAGTTGATTGAACCAAAAACCACTGTTTGAAAAGTGCCTCAGTATTAAATAACTTATTATAGTAAATATGAAATATTTCGCAAATGTACAGTACATCTATCTAAAATTACGTTAATTATGAAATAGGATTTCGCTTAATGTACTTTTGGAGATACACATTATATTGCAGTAGTTTAGTGCAATTCAAGCCTGGTTATCTCTGAAAATGTATAGCATAAATGTACTAGTGCATAATGGGGGTCAATAGTCGTTAAATCATCCGGGTTTCTTTCTTATCTTTGCAATCAATGTTTTCACACTTGCATATACTGTATAAGAAAAGTGTTTTTTTGTGTTTTCATGCCATAATATTAAGAAAAAATAGTTTTCAACCTTTTCTAACCAAATTTGAATGCTGAATACGTGGCCTCTTAGTCTCAAGTTCAAGAACACAAATTTAAATTGATAATTGTAGCACGCTTAATTAAATGAGCTATTACCAGCAGTTATTTGATAGAATTTAAATCCTTTCTTGATAATTAAATTAATTCTGAACTAGAACGTGCGAATTTGTTAAGAAATGCGTGTAAGTATTATAATACGCCCACATTGTCTCTTTTTTAAGACATCTTCAATGTATTTAATACACAATTTCAACATATAAAAAACAACCAAAAGAAACCTGTTGCTCTTCTCGGAAATTTTAGGAAGCAACGTTTTGCTGATAAAAACTAAGCTTCTGGTGGCACCCTATAGGCCACATTCCAGGTGTGAAAATAGATACAATATTATGTAGGTCTTAAATATATCTAGACTGTCAATTTTTGGCGTCTCCTCATGTTCATGATTATTTCTCGGTTGCTTTTGTTTTTGTCCATCTGACTGACCTACTTTGTCCATCTTTCTCGTCCAGTTGAGTAACAGAAAAATCAACTTTGGCTAACAGTTGTGCACCAATAGGGAACCACGCCTGTTCTTAGCCTACTATATAAGAGTACCGGATTAGTAAAATGAGGTTTAAAGATTAGTTAACTAAATCAATGAACAGGAGTGTGCTGTACGACCTAGCCAACTGAGGATAAAAATAACTCTAGAAGCTTCACCTGCACCAGCAAACGCCATTGGATTCTATCGCAAATATATTAAAGTAAGATCATTTTTTTGTTTCATAGCATTTAAAAAAATTACATTAAATTACGAATTTAAAATCTTTTTATATAAAAGTATTAACTAAAAAGAAGCTTAAAATATGGTCTTACATTAAAGTATTAATTTAAATAAAATATTCTAATGGAAGCTGGATAAATTATTACGAATTAAAAATTTCATTTTCATTAAAAATAATTTAAACAAAAAGTTAACAATTAAAAAAAGCTTAGAATTTGTTTATTACTGAATAATATTTAGACCATCAATTGGAGATATAAGGTTTCTTGTAGTCGTATTAAAAGAAATAATATTTTTAACAAAAGTTTTCATTCACTTTCTAATTTCTAAAGTACATGACATTGTTGCATATAAATATAAGTAAAAACTAGGACGTTTTTGAGACTGATAAGAATGATGGAAAATGTATCATTGAAAGACATGTTAATGAAACTTATTTACAAAATATTATAAGATTATAGCAGGATACAGTTTGTAACTGGTATTAGAACTTCATATTACAAACCATTTCAAAAACGTTTGATTTCATTTTCGCAAACTAATTAGAAATTCTGGTCAAATACGTAATGCCAGTGTGCAATGGCATTAGAACCCCACGTTTCAAAAAACACGCAAATCAAAAATGTTTAGAAGTATACTGTAATACCAGCATGGAAAATGGTATTAGAGTCTCACATTTCCAATTAAATAAAAAATGTTTGCCTCGCTTTATAAACTAATTAGAAATTATAATTCGTAATTTAATCCCATTGTGTAACTGGTGTTAGAACCTCGCATTTCAACTACAAGTACATGAAAATTTAAAAAATGTTTCATTTCAGCTTATAAACTCATTAGAAATGAAAGCCAAAGAATTGCTTTAATAATAAATCTTGTTAAAATTGGCATCAATTTATGAAGGTTCTTTGAAATTGTAAACCCAGAGTACAGCAGAATTAGCCTTAATATTCATATAAGAAGTTCTTTACTTTTATCCCCTATAATTGAAACAGCAATTCGAGCAAATAATGATTAACCTACATTGTTTCAGCTCCAGATAGAATCGAAAGCAAGGAATGAAGCTTTTACTCATTTTACTAGGCTTAGGTAAGAGTTGTGTTATTTAACGATTTCTTTCAATTGATGGTTTTAAATATTTAACGTTCTCAAAACTAGTTGTGTTTGCACGTATGAATTACGAATTAAGCAATTAAATTAAATTCTAAGGCGAAAGGGAAAGCTCGCCAACGTTATATACAGTACATGTAAGTTTAATGTATGCGCACAATTAAAATAAAACTGGTCTTGAAGAATGGGAAATAAATTTTAATGAACTGCTCTCGAAATTGAGTTACATATAATTACTGTTGTTTATTTAGGTCTGGTTGCCTGCATCTCCGCGTACTCGGTAAGAAACAATTCATTGACAATTGCTTGGATAATTGTGTGTCAACATTTGAATACGGATCTGTAAAATTAAAATTAAGGCTTGGTTCAACTTATCTAAAACAATTAAGTTCGCTCATTAAAACCACCTGTCATTACAAATTGATCAACGAAAAAAGCCGTCCGGATTCCAAAATCAATTAAGGAAACAATTCAGACCGTTAATTTCGTTATGTCGAAATTATTAGTTGGATTAATATTATGTATTAAGGAACTACAGCCTTATAAATGTTCTACTTCCTTGACTTTATGGAGTTCAAATGCGACTTGTGTGATAGAGGCCCTTTAATAACTTCTTCAGGTCAACGACACATTCCAAAACAGCCATTAGTACGTTTGAAAGTAAATGATTTATACTAATTTTCAACCATATTTCAAACGCATTTCACTTGAGCAAGCCTTGGGTGTGGTTGTTCATGGCGTTTACGACAAGATGAATCATAAGATATACTACCCGATTCACGACTTCCTTTCAAATTCATCTTGACGAACTAGGTCTATCGGACAAGGTTAACGTCCGGTTGCACCAACCATCAGTTAAAATTTTGTTAGATTAAACAATTTTGTCATGATACAGTGCAGACATACATGTACACGATAGTTTTTTGTAGAAAAAAAAATGATTTATCAATTAAGAAACTTACAAGTGTAGAAAAAATAACCAAATTAATTTTAAAGTGACAGTATTTGTTCACGAAACATTGCGAAGACGTGCTTACAATTAATTTGTAGAAATTTGCAAACTTCTTCAATATTTGGAGATACACGGCAGATGTTTTTACTAGGTAAAAGACAAATTTTGTATTTAATTGGCATTTTAAACTACAGCAATCACAAAACCAAAAATGAAATAATTTAAAACTTCCGCAAGGGAATTTACAGTATTTTCTCACGAAACACTGCAAAAAATAACCAAATAAATTTTAATGTAACAGCAATGCAACAATTAATTTGAAGACATTTGCAAACTTCCGCAATACTATGAAATACAGTGTTGTTTTTCTAGGAGAATTTGGTCTTTAATTAGTATTTTAATCCAAAGCAACCATAATACAAAAATGATAACATTTAAAACTTCCCAAAGGGAATTTTCCAATTTGCGATCTTTAGCGACATGTCACAGTTGAAAAAATGGGGAAGTACATGTTAAAGTTACAGTATTTTTTCACGAAACGTTACAAAAACAGTCATACAATTAATTTGAAGAAATTTGCAAACTTCTGCAATACTTGGAGATACTAGAGTTGTTATTTTTTCTGCGAAAAAAGAAAATTTGGTATTTAATTAGCATTTTAAACTAAAACAACTACTGAATCCAAAAATGATAAAATTGAAAACTTCATAAAGAGGATATTCCAGTTTGAGAACTTTAGCAATACGTCACTTAGTTGTTAGCTTTTTTTTTTTTTGCAAAACAATGTAAAAGAACGCAACAATTAATTGGAAGAAATTTGCAAACTTCCACAATACTTGGAGATACGAAACATTTCTTTCTAGGAAAAACAATTTTGAACATGTATTTAAAATTAATTACTATTTTAACCTAAAACAATCAGAAAACCAAAAATGATAAATTTTAAAACTCCCAAAGGGTTTTTTCCAATTTGTGAACTTTAGCAATATGTCACTTTGTTATCCCACCAAACTAGCAAAAGGAAGAGGAAGAGAAATACAAAGACGTATTGAGTCCAGCAGCTGAGCCATCAGCACCAACCCGAAAAAGGCGACCATACACTGGACGTCTGCCAAGTGGGCTTCACAAACCCCCTCAGGGGGCACCAGCTGCACCCCTACCTGCACCACGCCCAAGCCTGCCCACGTACAGCCTCCCATTACAAGATGATGTTGCAGAAGCTAAGTCGAAAGGAGATGGACGTAAGAAGTACCAAACGTCTTCTTCGGTAGCAGCACCGTCTGCCCCGGTGCATGCCCAATCTTCTTATTCTATTCAACTGGAGCCCTACTACCGTCCAGACGATAGTGCCAGGGCCCAGGACAGCAGTTATGCATCTGGGTCTGCTTCATATCCTGTGCACATTCCAAATCCCAATCCTGCATCCTATTCCACCCCTCAGTACCAAGCCAAGGTCCAAGTGGCCGCTACAACAGCCCGGGCCCCAACAACCACCACACTTCCCAAAATCCCACCAGGTGGCAACGTCAAGTCTGGGTACAACCACATCACCAACCAGCACATCTACGTCACCCAGGCCCCATCAAGGCCCCAGCCGCCATCGAGGCCCCAGCCCAAGCCAGCACCCACCAAGACACAAACAAAACCACAGACCCTAAGGCCAATCTACCTCCCCAACTTCCCTCAGCATCTTCAAGGATATTACCCAGTGCAGATCTTGACGCCCTTCCAACAAGCCCCAGCACCCCAACATCAGGTGCAGCAGCAGTCCTCCAAGAAGAAGGAAAAGCAGGAGGTGCATTCTCAGACGGAAGAAAAGGGTGAAAAGAAGAAAGAGGAAGAGGAGGAGGAAGAGGATAAGAGCAAGGAACAGGAAAAGGGTGGCTACAAGGGAAGCAGCAAGGGAAGAAAAGGAAGCAAGGGACAGAAAGGAAGCAGTCAAGGTCATTACAAAGGAAGGGGAGAGGCACAACAAAAGGAAAGCAGTGAAAACAGGTACAGAGGAAGACAGGAATCTCAATACAGGATAAGGGTGGAATCCCAATACAAGGGACGGGATGAGTCAAATTATAAGGGCAGAGATGAGGAACAAGATAAACGACAGTATGGAGAACAAGACGAGGATGATGACGAGGAGGATGAAAAGAAGAAGGACGAGAAGGAAAAGGAAGAAAAAGGAAACAGTGAGGAAGAATCGAAGGAACATAAATCAGACGGTTACAGGCAACAGGTGTCTGGATACCAAGTTCATCAAACTCACGAGTATAGGGCACAAGCTTTCCCAGCATACAGGCAGCCACAGCAACAAGCCGAATACAGGCCCCAGCCAATCCAAGCTTACCAGCCCCAGCCACAACCCCAACAACATCAAGTGACCTACAACAGGGCCCAGATTCCAGTTTTCCAAATCCACGTTCAGAATTTGCCAACTTTTAGAGACCAAGAATCCTACAAAGCCCATGTGCAGTCCTTCCCAGCTTACAACCAGCAAGTTCAAGCTGTCCAAACTTTCCAAGCTCATGAACACAAGGCCCAAGCTCAAGAACACAAGGCCCAAGCTCAAGAACATAATGTTCAAGCTCCAGCCCAAGCTGCTCAAGGCTACCACGTCCAAGCAGTGTCCAGTTATGCAGTTGCCCCAGCTTATCAACAATCAGTTTCCAGTAACCAAGGCTCGAACTATCAACAACAGTCAGTTTCCAACAACCAAGCTTCGAACTACCAACAGCAATCAGTTTCCAATAACCAAGCCTCAAACTACCAACAACAATCCAATAACCAAGCCTCAAACTACCAACAACAATCCAATAACCAAGCCTCAAACTACCAACAACAATCCGATAACCAAGCTTCAAATTACCAACAGCAGTCAGGAGCCTCCAATTATCAAGGTTCAACTGGATCAGCCTATCAGCAACAGTCTGGTGGAGCAAGTTATCAAGTCTCAGCAGCACCAGCTCATCAACAATCTGTTTCCAAGCACCAAGAATCAACATATCAACAAGCTAATTATCGCCCACAGACTGTTTCTAATTACCAAGTTGTGTCAGTCCAGTCTCAGCCTGCAGCTCAAAGTTATCAATCAGAAGAAGCAAAGGCTTCGGAAGAAGAAGACGAGAAATCTGAACCGGAAGCACAACAGGAAGTGTACCCAGAGGACTACAGCGCCATCCCTGGCGAAGGTGGACGAGATTACCCTCAGATTTTCCGCATTCCAAGCAGTGGATTCACTTGCTCTGGCAAGCTCCCAGGCTACTACGCCGATGTCGAACTTAAGTGCCAGGTAAGGCTGTTAAAAATAATCTTATCTTAAGTAAGTTGCTTTAATTGGCATAGGCACGCCTTGCTCATATTTTGAATAGGACGTTTTCAGAGATGTCACAAATTCCCACATAGTTTTAATTAAGAAATTCGATTTATAGCTTGATGATACCTTATCAAGTTCATTGACAAATTAACCCAGAAATGACCACACGCATTTTAATCGGACATCCTGCCAGTGTCGCCCCCAATTCTAAATTCGATATGCTGTAATCATAATTTAAAAAAAAAATCGGCTAGCAAGCGGATTAACTCAGTCGATTATTCACTTTTTCTTTATTTTCAAACCCAGTTTTGAAAGAATGTCCAAGTAGGCTATTTTTTGTTGATCGAAAGAGGTAGCTGACTTTTTAATCCATCGCCCCTGGAAAATTGCAAACTGGCCCCACCTGTTGGACTTTTTGGAGAGCCGTTAGTGGCATTTTCCCTTCAAAAAATCCTCGACTGAAAAAATAGCGTGCCTTTTATGGGGTGTTGCCAGCATCTTGTACAACTTGAAGTAAAACATCTCGAAATAAATTCAAGTTATTGCATTACAACCTGTTGCATTAAGGGGTCAATATCTCTTCTATCTGTTGTCCACTCATTTGAGAGGAGGAGTGTGTTACCCTTATCTTGAGCACGACCAGCACGTCTACCAACTTTTGAAAAAAATGTACAGGAATACAGTATGTGATACAAAGTAGCATTTTACAAACAATCTTTGATGTTGCAAACTTGTCGTGCATAATTACACAATTAGTATGACAATGCAAAACGATTTTCATGAATATTAATTATTAAGTGAATGCAAGCTTGGAAACTTAATAGACTTATGGCAACTCTCATAACTTATCTGTTGTCCACTCATCTGAGAGGAGGTGCATGTTGGTGTTATCTTCAGCTCGACCAGCCACCAACTTCAGGCATCAAAGATTGTTTGTAAGATGCTATTTTGAATCAGTTATTCCTATACATTTTTTTCCAACTCAACTTTTCTTTTTCAAGAGTTAGGTTGAAAAAAATGAATAAGAATATCTGAAACAAAGTAGCATCTTAGAAACAATCTTATATGCCGCAAACTATAGTCGTGAATAAATACAATTAGTTTGACAATTCAAATAAGAATTTCATGAATATTAAGACAATGCAAGCTTGGAAGCCTATGAAACTTAAGGAAACCCCATAAGTTTTATCTGTTGTACATAATTACACACTATTCAAGAATATTCAAGTCAGTTAAAGCTTGGTTTTTATGCATTTTCAGGTGTGGCACATCTGCGACATGGACAGCAGAAAGGAGAGTTTCTTGTGTCCGAACGGCACCATTTACAACCAAGAAAGATTCGTTTGCGACTGGTGGTACAACGTGGACTGCAGCAAATCTGAAAGTTTCTTCCATGTCAACGAAGAACTTTACAAAGTTCCCGAAAAGAAGCAGGAGTCCTCTGAGCAGAAAGAGCAATCGCGTAGCTATGGAGGCAGACAACAGTATCACCAAACAGTCCAGTCGTCGTATCAACAAGTGTCCCAACCAGCGTACGTAGTGTCCATCCCCTCAGTCGTACCACCAGTGGCAGTAAGCAAGCACCAAACGTCATCTGGTTACGGTTCGAGTCACTCGGACTCTGAAGAAAGGTCATCGAAGAAGGGATCAAAGGGCAAGAAAGCCGAAAAGCAGAAGCCAAAAGAAGAAAGTGAAGAAGAGGAACACCAACAGACTGGCTATTAGTCGAACTTCCCATATTTAATCTACGGTTTATGCCAGCAGCACAACTATTAACTCTGACAGAATATTTTAACTGTTCTGGTCAGTCAGTCTAGGCTAACACATTGGTAACCGATGCCGGTTATCCGCATAATGCACAAATCGACCTTACATATTATTTTCATACAAGAATAGAGGACTAAAATCAAAAGTTACAATAACTAACCATGTCTGCATTGACAAGAACACTATTTTTTTAATTGTTACAGCATTTCTGAGATTTAAATTGTTCATTATCTATATGGGCAAGTCAACTATTTGCTGTTATGAACCTTCACTCTATCCTAATCATTCGATGAAACTCAATTTGCCATTTTGCCAATTTCCTGTAATAACTTCAGATTTGTTTCCACGAATTCCTATCTTTAATTAATATATCACCCTGTACCGTGTTTGATATTAATTTATTATTTTCTTATTCTATCCTTGTAAATTGAAAATGTCCAGTGTTTTTGCGATTTTGACACGCTAGGTAATATCACACACTATGCTGCCGTACAATTATCAGACGACGTGAAATTAAGAAGCTCTTAAGCCCTGTTGAGCTGCTAAAAGTATTATCAACCATCTGTGAATCAAACGCTTGTATTTCTCATTAAGCCATTCATTGTAAAATCTACATTATATTTGCGTGCCAGATTTTGACATGTCAAAAATGCCAACAATTCGGTAAATTTACACTGTCATTGAAGTTAATATTCCCAATCCCAGAGAAATATTGTATTAGGATGACATTTCTTAGGTTATATACCATTAGCTTGAAATTATTTGTGTTCATGGCCATTCCTCTGTTAAAAATTATGATAAAATGGCAAACGTTTACATGATCTTTGTGAATACGACAGAATTTGAGTTTATACCCAGTCACAGCCTCTGCTGTGACTGGGCATTATACTAAGGTGTGAACATTTTTTTGTACATGAAGCACAGGATTTTCTGTATTTTTATCTCCAGTTATTCTTTTGTAAAAATAAAAAAGTAGCATTAAATTTGATCGTTTTCATTTTATGTAGTTGGTTGGCTTACTCGAAGAAGAGAATTTAATTTGAAATTGGAGCCATATATCATATGCTCTTATAGTATACTTGATCAAAGCTATCCCATCTAAATATTTAAATCAAAGAATATTTTATTGACTATTTCTGAAATGCTCATGCTAAGGAAAACCGAGATCTTGTGGCTAAATCATAAAAACTGGGAAAACACAGATTAATTTTTTATAATTCATATGTTTGACGATATATCAATTTTACTGAAAGCCTAATTGAGCCACTTTTTAGGTGCACCCCATCCACAACATCATTCGTAATGGGATAACAGAGGGCGCCAGTATTCGTATAATTTTAGCAGAAATGAATTGGGTCATCTGATGTTTTCTCACACAGTCACTAGATGGAGGCGCTTTTCTTTCCAATTGAGCCTTTGTGTTTATTTAATTTTATATTTTAATATTGTCCGTTATTCGGTTACAAGCCCAACTGTTATTTACTGAAGTAACCTGGAGAATGCCGGAAGCATGGCTACCATACAAAAGTAGCCTTTATTCAACAGTTTTCTTAAAACTAAGTAATTGCCTCACGTCACATATGCTTAAAGCCAAGATTGAATAGCGTGTATACATGCATGTGTCAGTAACCCGAAAAAAAAAACAAAAGACGTACACATCGCTTAGCTTTAAAAATGGTTTACCCTTAAAAATATAGGCGTGTAATATGACTATACTGCAATTACGCGTTATACTTTCTAATTTCTTAAGAAATCAAAAGTGAAAATTTGCGGAAGATTGCATTAAATTTGACGCTAGGAACCTGGAAGCCATGCGCTCCAAATTTGTAATTTCGCCAATGAAAAAGCTTGGTTTCAAAAGATGAGAAACATCTATTGTGTATAAAATTAATATAAGTTCACGAAGCCCGAGGGAATTTTTTTTAAGTTTGCCTAATTTCTGATAGACAACACAGTGAAAATATGACCACTTTTAACCATCAGCCTAACTGAGTTACAAAACAATGCATTTTTTGCTCGTATTCCTATGTGCGTTTGGCGCTATTATCACTGGAGGTAAGTTGAAAATTTTTGCGTTAATTAAAAAACTTAATGTTAATTGAAAACAAGGGAAAAAAATCAAGAAATTAAAACTTGCCCATTGAAAATCCCCTGTAGTTTCAACGCGTTAACGTGATGCGGGTCGATAAAGTTATAAAAGTAGAATCTCAATTTTCGTCTAAGTTGTTGTACGTGGAATTCTTAGTTGATTTGACCTTTGCCAGTCAAAGTGCCACATACTGTACATGTACCTTCTCGATCACCTTTGCATGTGCCCCCATATGCAGACATGATGTATGCTGATGTAGCAAACCAATATGGACAAGTAGAATTTTACATTTCATCGTAATTGTTTTGTGTGGCATTCTTGGTTGATTTGACCTTTGTCAATGACACGATCACAAATCTTTTCGAACACTTTTGCATGTGCCCCCACATGCACACATGATATCGGTGTATCCTGATGTAGCAAATCAACATGGACCTCCTGGTTCTCTTAACTAGACCCGTTGACTCTTCATATTTCTTAACATTTCACCACATCTTATTGCATATCTTTAATCTTCTTATACATGTACATGTATAAATTTCTTCTTTCATCTTCAAGATTCACCAGGGTCACTTGGAGGTCAGGAATTTTTCACATTCCAACATCTATTAAATTTCAACTTCCTCTTCTTTTCTTTCACATTTCAACTTATTTTACTCATCTTCACATATCACCACGAAACAGCCATAGATTCAGACTTGTGATCGCACCAGACCAGTCCTCTGGTCAGTGCATAAGTGAACTTTCAGAGGTTCGGTCGAACATGGCCCTGGCACAAACAGGAACAAATCTGAGTTGAATTAAATTGAATTCTGCTGACCGAAACATTGTGATTAAGGCATAAAGCACTTTGTCACTTCCCCGGTATTAATCTGAGACCGCAAATTGTGGTTTCTTTTGTTTCATACTCAGAAGTCATAGCCCAGATATACCAACTACCAGGGCCGAACATACTAAATTCCACCCGCAGTTATGTTGACCCGATAGCATAATGCGATCAGAATCATGCACGTTGACCTTCAGCGAATTCGGATTCACGGGTAACCTTTAACTAGTCACATGCTAGTATGGATCTAATTTTACTCGCGGGTGAGACAGGGTCTCATTTTAACGCAAATGATTATCAGTCAATAAAACCTGTTTTATGGCTCCTGGAATCATTGTACAATGGATTAGTCAAAAAGGTTTTATTCAGCAGCAATGAAACAAATATTACTGTATCTTAAGTCAAATTGATAATTTAAGATGAATGATTAATGATTATAATTAATTTAGGGTAACATGGCCAGTCTTTATTCACAATCCCACAGCACATTAAACGGAGGTCTATGTGACCTGCTATAAAAATATACATGCGCTTTAAAAATAGAACTTAGAAACTATACTTAAAATTATTTTTTTCTATATTTCAGTATCTTCAGCTACCATTCGTCCAACCATCGGATCACCCAAAAACGTAAAGCACTTTAAACAGACTGACTCGTCTTAGTTAATCTAAAAAACAAACGATTAAAATCATACACGTACATGCACAGTATGTTTTAACCAAGCATACATGTATACGGTGTTCATATAGTCCTACCACATCACAAAATTTAGTTTGAAAAAGATGGCCAAAAGGCACAGCGGCAGCAGCATGTGCTGCACCCTGGAACGTAGATCTACATGTACGTTTAAACACACATTTCCGACAGTTATGTTCAAAAAAATATAAATTAATCTTTCACAAATAAAAATGTAATTAACATCTTGTAGTATTGATAGCCCATGAAATCGTTTGGCGTCATGTAAAAAGTTGCATAATAGAGTTGAATGTGTTTCTTACATGATTTCTGGAAACAATTTTCTCAAATGTGTTTCCACATTTCTAGCCAGGAAACATATTGAAGGAAAAAGGCCTCAATTAATTGTTTCCTCAGGCGTGTTTTTATGGTAGAAATGTGGCAACATTTTGAGGAAATCTGTTTGCAGAAACCATGCTTCCTAGGTGCGGACAAGGCTTAATAAAAAAATTATTTAAAACGTTATAATTTCTAGAATGACCCTCGATACTGGCCACCTGCGATGATTTTCCCTGCCAGAAATGACCGCCACAGGTCATTTCGAAGACTGACGGACACCATGAACGAAATGCCCAGGCTGAGATCCAGCAATGAAAATTCAGTAAAACGTGTAAAAATCCCAATCACAACGTACAGAAATCGGGATTTCACAACTCCAAGATCACATACAAACAATTTCAGACGGATTCCTGAATTCTCAGGACCCCGCACCGAACATCAACATCAAGACCAAGATCAAGATCAAAATCAAGCTCAAGCTGCACCAGGATCACCTGGAGGTCAGATGACCAATAAGAGAATCGCAGAATCCATGGTGACAAAATCTCGTAGCTTACCTCAAACCTCACGTTTTGCGCCCAATCCTCAAAATTTCGGTTTACCACAAACAGTGACTCAATTTAACGATAGACGAAATTTTGCATCAAGAAGCCTATTTAGGCAACCCTTAGGGGAGAGTGATTTAGTGGGGCTTATACCGTTTGGGACGCCCTCTATTGACCCTCATTCAATTCACTCTTTCTTACCTCGGCCTTTAGAAGAAGACTTTGAGGATTACGAGCTATTCTCCTACCCATTTCAGCTTTTTAGACGGCCATTTTTGTCCCATCGTCCGCATCCTATCGTTACTGAGCGTTTGGCTAGTATAGGTTTCACCATCCCCTCCCCCATTAGGCTTTACCAAAGCTTACAGGTTAGTGACGGTGCAAATGCATTGTCAGCAATTGGAAACCCACTTGTAATTAATGCTAAAGGGTCGAGCAAACGTATTCTGGATTCAGGTGGGCTTCATGTGACCAGAGATGACCTCGGTCAGACGCCATTTTTTCGAGAGCAACCGCTGAGAAATTCACTGGAAAATTCGCAAAGTGTACCCATAAATCCAAATAGACCACAAAGTCGATTTTCGGTGGAATTGATTGGTGGGTCAACTTATCGTCAAAATGAAAAACAATTAGGCAGACGTTTCAGGGCGCCATCGTATGTCACCGGAATTCCACCACACAACCACCCTCTGCTGGAGAGGTTTGACATGAGACCTTTTTTGGACACATGAATTCATATCTTCGTTATTTTATATCACATAGCCAAGTACCAGATTTAGGGCAAAAATCGCAATTATGAAATTTGAAAGAAAATTCAGCCTTTGAGGATCTGTATTTAGTACATAGTCATATAAAACTACATGTAGATTACACACTTTAGTTAGTTTGCCCTCAAACGAATGGTAAATTTTAACAAACGGAGGTTAATTTCCGACAATTGATCGTTACATGTATTACTCTACTCAATGTACAATTATGCATGTAGCATTGCAATTAAATTAGAACGAAATTCAGCTAAGATTGTTCATGATTTTTACATACATTACATGTAAATGTACAACCTTACCATTGTACCTATGACTGCATATCGCTAAATCGTATTTGAAAACCGTCAAAAATACAATTTATATTCTTCGTTTTCGAACTTCATGTACTGTATACAAATATATTAATCACCTGCTTGTGGTTGTTTATCTTTATATCTTGATTGGTATTTTAAGTCATCTTGAACAGTGCAATTGAGTTTTTTCCCAAAATGGAAATTCTTCCTATTCGGAATTTCGCGTTCCATGGTTGCCATGGTTACCACGTGCGCAACTTCAGTACGCTACAGCACGTGACTATTAAACCAATCAACGCTCGCACGTGATGAGCGGCAAATTCAAAATCTTACAAAAGCGCAAACAATGGCTATCATGAATGTAGATATGATTAAGCAAATTAAGATTCATTAGTATTGTCCATATTCACGTATCTGTACTACGAATAAATATGAGATGGAGGATTGAGTTCATGTACAACCTTATTGCTTCAAGAGTGATAGAATATTCTTATGCTGATTTAAAAAAATTGTACCCATTAATATAATTGTATACTCATAAAAATTATAGTTTACTCGCATCTGAAGTTTTAAAGCTCAAAATATCTTTATAATAAATAATTAAACAAATGTATTCATCGTTTTTTCTCAAGTCACAGCATTCTCGGCAAACCTGCAGGCAATGTAGAATTCCTAACGGTCGGTGCTATTCCAAATTCATGCTCCTTTTCCCTCAGGCCAAACATTGACCACTCAATGGACGCAGGAGTGACCGGTGCTGCCGTTGTTGTTGGTGTTGTTGTTGTTGCCAGTATTTCTTCGGGAGGATTTGCAGGTATGCGAGGCATTACGTCGTAATCTTGAATCTGGGAATAAATTTCAATTAGTAAATTAGAAAATCGGAAAACTGGTATAGAAAGATGTCTCAAATGCAAATGAATTTGAAGATGCTTGTAATTGTGAATTATTGTTGGTGGTGTTGGCTTCAGCAGCATTACTTACATGAACTTGCTCAAAATTGTCGGATTTTCTATTTGATATCATGTTGGAGTCAGACGGAATGGGAATAACGTTGGGATGGAGTGGTCCTTGGCGAAAATTAATTGGTGCTTCGAGATACTCGTTAATTTGATACAGCTTATCTGCCTCATTGCATTTCACATTAAACCACCAGTCACAAACCAGAAATTGTTGGTTGAAAAGAGTCCCGTTAGGGCACATGAAGCTCTCTTGGCGGCCATCGTGCAAACACACGTGAAAAACCTAAACAGAAAAATTAAAAAAAAATTCGAAATAACGCTTATTTAACAAATAATTCAAAATTGAATGAATGAAGATATAACATTTCAATGCCATTTCTATTTGTATATTAAAATCAAGGCTGTGGAGTTAAAATTCTTGAACCATATTCCTGACATGCTGCACTACTGATGACTTGATTATGGCATTAAATTATTTCAATTAATTTATTACTATGGTATTAAACTTGTTGCTACTTTATTTATGATTTTTACTGATTCTCGTATATGCAAATTAGTGCATTTTCTCATTTATTTTAAATGCTGCAGGTAATGTTACAGTGAGGGTCAACGGAATGTAATTGATTGTTACCTGACAACTGGACACAGGATCAGCAAAATATCCCAAGAGTTTCACAGGATGGTCAGAGCATTTAAATGGAGTTTTTGGGAACGTAGAGTGCAAGGGATAATCTTTCCCAGCAATTCCAGCAACACAGTCTCCATCAGGGTCCAAATAGCTTGTTGGGCATGGCAACGACCGACCATAAAACTGACCGTTTGCAATAGTCGCGATCATTGTCAATAAAAATGGCACACTCCATTCTCCAAAGTCTGAAATATTTCGTTGATCATCACATTTCATAAATTCTACAACATGGTGTATTACTCAGAAGTTTTGCTGCTTACCTTGATTAATAATATCAAAAGTTGGCATTTTTGAGCTCAGACAACTTTCTTAGATGCTCACCAAATGAAGTGACCACAAAAATGACCCTTCAAAGGCTGAAACAAGAGACGAGTAATACATTCCTCCCTAATACCTGTGCAGTTTAGGGTCCGGTTGTAGGAAAGGTCACGACCTGAAAAGACCCTAACCTAGAGTGGCTTGTCATGAACAGTTTTAATGACTTCACTGGATTCCTGAAACAGTATGAAGAATTCATGCACAATGTTCGATATTGCAGTTACATTTGAAATTTATATCAGTATTATTACATTTTATGCAGCCTTATGGGTAGTTATACGAGGTACATGTTTATGCTGAATCGTCATGTCTGCACTTAATATACGCAAATTATAACTAATTCTAAGAGATGCTAAATCCCTGAGAATGGAAAACACTTCTCCAAGTTGAGATTTTCATTTGAGCAAGATAACTGATTTCAAGCCAAACGTACATTTTTGCTAATTTTCAAGACTGTGCCATTTATTCAGTTCTTGATTCTTGCTATCACCGATATCAACGTGAATGGATTTTCTTATTATTGACCACATCACATGTGAAAGTTTTCAGACGCTCGTTGAAAAGTCTCCAAAAAGCATTTCTTTAAGAAAGGGCACCTGTAAAGGGCTAATTTTAGACGCAAATGTGGTATGTGGTCCTAACATCGTGCCCTTGACTCACCCTGATCTAGGTCAACAGGTCATTTCCAGACACCCCAAGTATTAACATATACACCGATAGTCTGTAAATTTATCAAAATATCTTGTTTTTGAAAGAAATTATGGCTTTGGTCAATTTCAAGACTGCATAAAAACATGTTATACTTTAATATTCAATTGCAGTCGATGCATTTTAAGCTGCAGTTTACGTTTACTTCAGACAAGAACACGTTTTGCTTAATTTGAAGCAAGTGCTCCAATGTGTTTGAAAATAATTTTGATATTTGCCAACATGCAAACGTATTAAGAATCAGGATTTATTGAACTAATTACATTTCCTGTGAAAATTATTCTGTTATTAACCAAAAATATGTAAAGGTGGCAATAAACGAACATTTTCGAACAGTTGATAATTAATCAAAATGGAAAGTTTCTATTTTAGTATCCAACTAGACAGGTACTCAGATTCATATCTCAATTTCCAGTATACCCAATTGTGAAGAGAAGAACATCTATAGTCCCCCAAAGACCTTGCCTTAACCTCCACCCCTTTAGCCCTAGGGCCATTCACTTTCACTATTTAAGACATCATTTGGCCCATGCTAGGACAACAGAAAAACATCAGAAGCAACAAAGGAAAGACATACCTGAGCATTGAAGGAACAACCAACAAGGTAAGCATAAATTTTAAATAACTTTTCCTGTGATTTTTTTGTTAACATAAAGGTACCATAATGTCTACATGATACAAATTATTGCATCGTATTCTAAAAGGCCCATTTTTCGTTTCATAGAAAAATGCAGTTGCTACTTGCATTTGGTATGTTGCGGCTTGTTCAATGTTCAATTCAACGGTGATAACGATGATTTGTGAAAAGGTTGTGCGGTTGTAACCACTGTATTGACTGTCTTTTTTCGTATTTTTTTAACAAAACAATGCAGGAATATTGGCAATTGCCTCAGTGAAATTTAGCCATACAGGGGCAATTGGCAAATTGGGGAAATCTATCCAAGCCACAAAACAGCTTACAGAAGTACTCAATGACGTTACTGAAGCAGACAAACAAAATGGATGTGATCCAGAACCATGTGTTCCTGGGGGAGAATTTGACTCAGACTGCGATGGAATCGAAGGAACTGCTGGAACCGATTATCCTAATTTCCCTTTTGAAACAATCCATCTTGCCTTCCTATTCAATTGCTCAGCACAGACGTATCCAGGATTTTACGCTGATCCTGAATTTGATTGCCAGGTAAGAATGCAATTTTGATATCTTTAAACTGCTGAGAACCTGATATGTACTCAAAATAAATGTCAGATGACACAAATTGTTCTAAAGACTATCTAATACCATTATCAGTGTGATCCGGAAGTCCTACCCTAATTGCAAAGCTTAATTTTCAAAAAAACTGTTAGTTACAAGGACCAAATTAATTTGGTCCCATATGGAAAAATAGATGTGGAAAATATATTTTTTAATTATATTATTTATATACGGGACATATACAAAAATTGGCCCAATCCCATATATTGATAATATATTTAAGTGTTGATGAAATATATTTATAATATATTGTGTCATGTATACAATAATAAGTGAAAAATATATGGTGAATATATTGCACAATACACTTTTTTCATTAATGCAATGGGGAACGAACCGGGGTTTTGTTGCTAAGGAGTCACATACCATACATTTTCAACCACCTATACAAGATGGAAATGCAGTATTAAAACATAGGGTTATAATTTGTCTTGTTTGTAATGTACTACATGTATTTCTTGAATTAATTTTATCCCAAATAGCCCAATTAAGTTTTTACATTAAATATACATTTATAAATTTGTTCTGCACAAATGTTTTGATAATGAAATATAATATAGTCATACATTGAAATATTTTCAATAAGGTATAATATATTATGATAAATATATTCTTAATATAATATGAATATATTTGTCTTCGTTATATACATGTATTATCACCGAAATATTTGTCCTATATAACAAATATAATTACTTTTTTAAATTTAAGTGCAATATATTAAGAATATATATCAGTATATTTATCATATATTTTTCGCATATAATTTTTCCATATGGGGTAAAATGAAGAACTAATGTTTTTAACTCGCTCCTAGGTCTATCATATCTGCGCCGATGGTCAGCAATGGGCCAGCATATGCAACATAGGGACTATTTTTGATCAAAGTGTTCGAAACTGTGTCTACTACAAAGACTTTAACTGCTCAACTGCAGAGAGCCTGTACGAGGTCAACATAGATTCTTTCAAGCCAAAACCATGTCTTCCGTCTTATAAGGAAGCAACCAAGGAGGTCCAAGCTGGTTCACTTAAGAACACGTCCCGAATATGTCTTAACGTAAATGGTGAGGTTAAACAAGTTCAAGCAGTTTCAGTTGAACTTGACCACCAGGATCAAAGTGAAGTTGTACAAATGTCTCAGCTAAAACGCCATGCTCCTGATGATGATTTGGACCTTTAAGGCGGATATTTCCAATGATTTGTTTTCAAAAGCTGTTGATAACTCTTAATTTGACTATATGTATTTACACTAGGTATCTCAAGATTCAAATAAAATGAAATGTGTATCCTAACATTGTTATATGGTGAATTTTTAATAGTATTGTTAGCATACAATTAAAGACATCAATATTGTGGAGAGGAAGCTGTGGAGAGGGAGAATGAAGCTATAACTTTATGATCATCCTGTATATGCCACACATTTCTAAACAACAAATGTATATTTCATAATCCTCTAACAGTCTTATCTTCAATATCCTAAAATTGTTAAATGGTGAAGTATACTATTATACTGTAGTAGAATAATTAGCATACACGTACACGTATAACTAAATACGTCACGAGTGTTCTGTCGAGAAAAATACATACATGCACAGTTATAAACACAAAGAATTAATATTGCGAATTTATGTGAAGCAATTTTATGAAATTCCCTTCATTACCTCAGCAGTAGTAAGCTTGTGGTGTAAAATAAACGTTCATAATAAACATATAATTTTTTTTTATTTCAAACAAAATAGTGCCATCAAAGGCGCATATTAAGGATTTCAGAGAATTAGATTACAAAATTAAATCAATACAAATATAGAGAAATTATTTACAAAAGCCGTACAATTTTTACAAAATCAATGCTGGTATTCAGCTAAAATTTCTAACAGATACACTTTCACGAAGAGATATAACATACATGTATGTTGAAAAATCACCAAATTGCATTAGTAATAAAATACATTTATAATAACTTAAAACACTGCACAGATGCATCGAATTATCATGGTACGACTATGAATTCTCGAAATTTATAGCTGACCAAGAAGATTCATATTTGAGGCACATGAATGAAGTGAATGGGAGTTTACGAAATCAAAACCTATGACTGCCATTGTTCTGGCAATGAACCATATAACAATTTTATCTTCTGATGTCAATTTATTGATATGAGGTCTTCTTTGACATGCACATGAAACACATGAGTGTTGTTGATGTGTTCAGTCCTTGTTAACTGACCGATAGTGTGTTGGAAATACATGCGTATTTCAAGTTTGGTATCAAAAGTATGTAAATCATAAATTTTAAAGTTACAACATGAGACATCACGGGTCTAATTTTTGCCCTTGCTGGCCTTACTTGCCTTTGACTTATCGTTGCTTCTGGTGGTTTTCTTCTTGTACAGAGGTTTGATGGTCGATGCATAACTGGCAGAATCGTATTGCTGGACATCAGATGTTTCGTAATACGGTTCCTTGTAGACTGGTGTGTTTGCATACTGAGGGATGTCATGATCTCCAAGTCCTACGTTTTTAATGATGTACTTGGGCACCGTTTTTACTTTGGTGTTATAGTCACGTGGGACGTCATAGACTTCCGGTCTGGTCCCGACATTCACAAATTGTTGACGGTTGTGGTCATAGTCAGAGGCTGCTGAAGGACTGTTGACAGTGACGTAATCAAGGGTTCTTGCTGGACTTTGGATCGAAGCGTAGTTGTAATTGTTGTTGTTGTTGTTGTAATTATTTTTGTTGTTGTTGTTGTTGTTGTTGTTGTAATTATTTTTGTTGTTGTTGAAGTTGTTGAGGTTATTGAGGTTGTTGAGGTTGTGGTTGTCGTAGTTCTGGTGGCTGAAATCAGGGGTTCTGGCTGGGCCATGGACAGAAGTGTAGTCAGGATTTCTCGATGGACCATGGCCATAAGTGTAGTGGTCATCGTAATTCTGATGACTGAAATCCGAATCTTTTGGAGGATTATAAGCTGGGGCATTCCTATAGGTATCCTGTCTGTAGCCATTGTCATATTCGTGGACCCTGGATGGAAAGTTGCTGTAGTGTCTGGCTGCATCTTTGGACACTTCATGAACATAGTCGTTTACTCCGTAAAAATAGTTGCTGGACGAGCAGTCCACATTGTACCACCAATCACAGACCAAAACCTCTTGGTTGAAGATGGTTCCATTGGGACACAGAGTGCTGTGTTTTCGTCCATCAGCCGAACAGATGTGAAAGACCTATGCGAAAATGTGAATGTCTGATGCATGAGCAAGGATTAAGGGATATACTGTGCTACAGATCTGATCAAAATGTGCAGCCTTACTTGTCTAATAAACAAGACGGATAACTGTTCTAGTTGTCGCAATTTATCCATTGTTTTTTTGTTTTTTTTTGTTGTTTTGGTTTTTATTAAATGGTTCTTTACCTAAAAACATAATTTATTTATTCAGCTGACCCTAACCGCAAGGCAAACACTGCCAGCATACGAGCCTTTAGGAGAAGCGCACTTTCTATGTGATCTAGGCTATGGCGGAGCAGGGAATATTCTAAAGTGCACTCTGATTATGTTCTGCTGACTGTATAATAAGAAGGACTGTATAATAAGATTTAGGCGCCTGTCTATACTTCTGAAAACTTGAGGTGTTAGTTAATAAGTTCACAATACTATCTTTAAGACATGGAAATTACGGCATCAAAGAAGCCATAATATATGAATCCGATGCTCAGACATTAGAAAATCGTGTCAAATTTATTGTTTCTGTAATATATACCTCTCATTGTTAGCTAAATTCATGTATCGTGCATGTATGAGTTCAAGTACATGTATAAAAAGTACGTGCGCTTTTTCAACCTGGATGTGCTTTGAAAGTTCTTTGACAAGATTGGGGCCGTCCAAGTATTATGTCATCATCTTAGGAGTTTAAGTTAATTTATTTTATAAGAAATTGAGGTCAAAAATCATCATTTGCCATTGAGTTTTGCATGTAATTTCGCATATGTCAGTTTGTATTTGAAATATGCTTAAGTGTGGTTAATATCTATAATTTTCCCTCATATTTTAATGCAAATAATTTAAATCACTTTTACTGAAACGATAAAAATTTGAGGTCAAAACCATCATTTGTCATTGAGTTTTACAAATAATTTCTCCGATGGCAGTTTTTGTTAGAAATGTGTTTTGTGTGACTCAAATCCATCACTTTTACTTAGATTTTGCAATAAATTTTGCTATAATTTAAATTGTGTCTGGTGCATAATCCTTGACCGAAGAAAATTTATTTCCTTTCCACATGTATTACTCGTACTTTCTCGATTATTGAATTATTCAATGACACTAAAGCTTCCCTGTCATTTACCTATTTTGTTCAGACCATAATTTGCGTGCTTTATGAAAAAAAATGTGAAATTTTAAAAGCGCCAAACAATGTACTCGGTTAATCTGAGCTTGACATGCATATTCAGTGAGAGCGAATGAAAAGAATGAAAAACTGGCAAGTTGTTGATGTTAATTGTTTAAGTAGTCACGTTTAAACCATCTTGTTAATGGCTAGGCTATCGAGCATATCGTAGACGTCCAATTTTCATACTTTTCATTTTCATTTTCGAAACTGAGTTACTGCTCATTGTATGCAGCGTGTGATGGACGATTTGCATATTCCCGGAAGTCATGCATATGTTAATTTTAACCGCAGTTTAACGGCCCCTTAATCAGGGCGACTGACTAATGCCCCACGTAACTATCCTTAATTTTGCAGGATTTCCTAAGTCATATTTTTAAGTCATCACGCACGCTATTGTCTTCCTGGAGTGACAAATGATTATGCTTAATAAAGCTACTTTCACTAGTTGAAGATTCACTGAATGCATAGATGGGCGTACGTTTTTTTAAAGAAAAATATCAGGAAACTATTTGGATTAAATTTATGATGTTATGAACCTTGAAATTCAGGGAATAATTAAAATTACAAAAATTTGAATAAGATAAAATTTAGTTGTTTTTTTCAAATTTTATCATGTGGTCTCTCCAAAAGTTCAGTTTGCCACATTTTTACTTTTGTATCCCCTTAAAATCTTGATGTAACAGGGTATACAACGCAGTAAATGTGCGTTTACACTACATAACACAACAATGAAATATAACAAATTAGTTTTTAACTCTGTTGTGCAATCTCTTGCAAATCTGCTGTGTCATCAATACTACAAGATGTTAAATAACACATTTTCCCATTTTCAAACAAGTTGTTTAACTTTGCCATATAACATTTTTTGTTACATAGTGTAAACAGACCTTTACATTGAACGTTTTCAACATGGCTATATGATATTGAGTGTTTTTTACCTGACATCCTGTTGTTACATCAGCATAATATCCAGGGGATGGGAAATCACTGCATGAAAATCCAGTGACATATATTGAGGAGTGGACAGGATAGTCTCGTCCGGCAGTGCCCAATATGCAATCGCCATCAGGGTCATCGTAGGAGGCCGAGCATTCTTCGTAAATGCCCTTATATGACCCCCCTGAAGATGTTCCAGGATAATACACTGGTGGCAAATCGTTGATGTCGTAACTGGATCTACTGGATCGTGAACTTTTACCAGTCTTGCCTTGACAAACCGATGAACCAACTGTAAATAACATATTGCTATGATCTTGTTCATTATACCAACCGAATCAATAATAGGCCACTCATACCACCTCAACTTACCAAATTGGATAGATGGTGTATTTAAAATTGTATTCAAAATAACATGGCAAAAAGAAGTTTCAACTGCAGAATTTCATTTTAAAATTCACATTCTGTAGTTTATTTCTTTCCAACATTCGTAAAATGGCCCAATTTTTAATGATTTATGATATTTCACAAAAGTGAATATCTGGGATTGAACCCATCACGACTTGCAATTTTTGAAGTTGATAAATCTACATTTACATGTACATGTATGTAGAGTAAGATGGAGTAAATGTAAGTCGGGCGTCTTCCATTGCAATAACAATAATCTTAATAATCTGACCTCCCATTTACAGAACAGTTACAGAAACAATAGTATGTTGTGTAAGAATCTTCTGTTGTGTCAGCAATAACACGCATTCAAATACCAGTTATCCTTGAATGTTTGAACTAGTGCAGTAAAGATGAATCTTATTCAACCTTCTCATTTTAATAACTAAGATGAATTTGAGGTTAAACTTCCAAGAATTTCAAAAAATTTACAATAGCCTAATAACTTAATTATTTAAAATATGAAATTTTCGAATCCGAAAATAAAGTTTGCAGTTAATAATTTTAAAAGTTATTAAATGTTTGAAATTAATTTCCTTAAATTTAGGAGAAAGTGCTGCATGCTAGAAGATTCATAAAGCGTCATTACTCGAAATAAATGGATGGAAAAAACCTGAACAATTGTAATACAGACAACCTTTTCAATAAGTACAGTGTAAGCTGAATCGTAGGTCAAACTTACAAGAATTTCAAAAAATCCCTAAAGCCAAATACCTTAACTAACGTTCAAAGAAATATTTTCAAACTATGAATTTTATTTAAAAGTGATAAAGTTGAAACTAAATTGAATTAAATTTTCTTGAATTTAAGGGAAAGTGTTTTATGTTAAAACATTCATAAGGTATCACTAAAGTTTGAAGTTACTGGTGTGGAAGAAAATGATTTCAATGTACATGCGTATTCACATTGGCAATGTATGGTTAGTTTTGTTTTAAATTAATACTAAATTTAAATATCCCTTTTGGAATCACGGTTACTTATTCACAAATTTAATACCTTAAGTTATCATTTTCTGAAACATGGTTACATTGAAATAAAAATAATACATGTATCGTTTGAAACAACTAAAGGTAATAAAGATTGATGCAGAATGAAGTCACTAAGTTTTACTTACCAAGCAATAGCACCCAAATCCAACATGTTCCTGACAAAGCCATTTCGAACCTGAAATTAAATTTACCAACGTTGAATACTGATCCACGAATATATAAATTCGCCTCATGAAATGAAATTTGAAATATGTCAACTTGTTTATAATACTTTCAGTAACAATCCAACAGGTAGTAAGGGTATTGAACGAATTCACAATCCTTGTAAGAAATCACACTTCTTTATAGATCCAAAGACAGAACTGGAGACTGCTCGAAGACTCAGGAGTAAATGCTCTTGGTGTCACCAGTGTCCATTATATAGCAAACTCCAAATTATCATTTCGAGAGGAGGAGCCGAAGTGCTAATACAAATTATTCCTCGTTATTCTTGAGTGAACTTTATTGCATGAATGTGAAAGTAAACCCTGGACTGGTAAATGCTTGGTCAATTTATCGAATAAAAAAATAATAATAATTGAAGAGATGTGGGTCAGAGTGTGACGAGGGCTCAAGAATAATGCGAGCCAACACAATGGACACTAAACAAAGATGGTCCATTTTTGGTTTTCATTGCGAATTCAAATGGCCATATTAACCTTTAGCTACCTTAACTACGCATGGATCTAATCAAAAACAAACAATGTGAAATTCACTCTGAATGTCATATTTGTTTGGTTAACGATGACATGTTTAGCGTACACCCGAAAAGTGAAACTTAAAAACGAATTACTGATGCTCAGCAATCAGTTTTTTATTGACGAACAATGGTAGTGAAATCTTGTTTATAGGACAGGAGAAACTTCAAGAACAACTGCAAAAATCCTAACCTTAACCGTAGCCATAACACATCTTCCAAGGGCATAATTTGCAAACAAATCCAAAATTATTTTTAAGAGAAAATTTTAAAAATTTGATGAAACATATGGCATGTCATTCCAATCATTTCAAATCATAAGTTTAATTACTAAGTTCAAAATACTATATTCAATATACTAATTGCTGTACAGCATGCTGCCATAGGGCTAACAATCTTTATGTAAAAAAATCGCAATTATACATTTTTACCGTACCAAATCCATTGTCACCAGTTCACTTCTTAAACATTTTTTCACGATATCCATTATAAGATTGTACTTTTCAATCGTAATTATATAAGAATTTATAAAAAGAATTATAAAAGAATTACTTGTAACAGCAAATAATGTATACCTCAGTCAGCTCTCTCAGTATTGCGCTAAATACATATTATACAGCATGTTATACATGTATGTCGGAATGCATTCACAACATAATGTGCACCTACTTTGCAGCAAACATATACATGCACTATCTGTAATGATAAGCATTACTCAATGAAACTGAGTTATGGTTCACCTATAGATAACATTTTCAACTTCCCTGACATTTCCAGGTTTTAAAACAATTTTCACTGACCAATAACTATAGCCATTCAAAATCTGTTATTGATATGTTCAATTTCCCTGACTTTTCCAGGTTTTCCAGGTCTGAGGAAACCAGTGAGTAATGCAAGCCTACGAACCAAGTGTTACTCAGTGAAACTGAGTAAATAGTGAATAGGAATGGGAAACTTAGTGAATAGGAAACTTAAATCAGCATCAAGAAAAGGATAGTTGGTCACTGAGTTAACAATAAGCAGGTCATTTACATCATCCCTATTAATATTTAAAGTAATTAGTGTTAATTTATCCCATTAAATAATTAAGCTAAGATGAAGACACTTATGGTACTATTGCATTATGAGTTTAAAGTATAGTCATGAGGCAAAAAATAAGAGAAAGGGAAAAGATAGGTATGAAAATTTAAGTTGTCCTAGTAGTCTCGTTTAATCCTTGATCATGCAAGACTTCAAATATCAGTACCGTATATTAAAGTTGGGAGCTGGAATAATACCGACATGTGTAAATTTGTCTTAAATTTTTATTAGTTTCAAAAATCATAAGTTTAATTAATAAGTTCAAAATATTATATTGAAAATCCTACAATAGAACCTCCAAAGTTGACCCCCTCCCTATGTTCTCCACAGTTAAACTGATCGGACGGTCACCACATTAACTAAATGGAAAGTGACCTCTACACCTTGACCACCTGCAACACTGTATGCTGTATATGACCACTTGGACTATGACTTACAATAGTAATTTACTCTCTGTATGTTGACCAGCAAGGTATCAATATATAAAGTTATGGATGGCTAAATGTATTGGTTGCTTGCAAAATTTAAACTGTTCACCCCTGAACAGTAACTGTCTCTATAGAGGTACAAGAGTTTATTTTGAACCCCTTCAGTGCCCCAACTGTACGTGTAATTGCTGGATAAATTTGCAGCACCTTATCAATACTGGTACTGTATTATGGACATTTTAATAAGATTATTCATGAATGATGAATGATTACTGTAAAATGTAAGTACATGCAGTACATGCAGTTCACGGAATTAAAATCCTTGTGTCAGTACAAGCCTCGTTTCATATGTTGACAACCTCCTTATGTTGACCAGTTTGTGACAGTCCCTTGGGTGGTCAACTTACAGAGGTTCTACTGTAGTCGCAGTACAGCATGTTGCCATAGCGATAAAAATCTCTATGTAAAAAAATCGCAATTATACATTTTTTACCATACCAAATCCATTGTCACCAATATACTACATAATCGGTTTTTATCGATATCCCTTATACGATTGTACATTTCAATCGTAAGTCATCCACATATTGGAAATATCAAGTGCACGCTTACTCGAACATTTCCGAACCTATTGTTTCGAATTAGGTCCTAAACAACGTATATATTATTTATTGAAATATTTTATCTACTTAGCATAAATCAATGGATGTGACCTTTTTCAAGAGGATGTTCATAGACGATTGTAAATGCGAGTCACGTCCATTGAAAGCGTATCAGATCGTATCACTATTGTTCTACAAAATTGATTTTGAGTATCATTGTCATCTCAATTGGGTCATGAATATAAACTGAATATTTTTAATGCCACTAAAGGTATTTACTTATTAAAGCGGTGGGGTTTCTAGAAGGAATTATTTCGGATCACACGAAAAGTTAACCACGATCTTCAAAATTTTAATCCTCGATTGAATAACAATTCAAATTAAACTTAGTTTCATATTTTACCTACTACAAGTCTCAATTTTCGCTGTTAAAAAAGAAAAACGTTTCATTCTCGTATAAATTTCTATATTTCTTACGTATTTCAAAGAGTTCTTGGCCAGTTTTCAAGTTTCCATCCAACTTGTCGTAGTGCATTTATTTCACAAATTAACCCAGTTTCACCAAATATGTAAATGAATAAATCAAGTATTTAAAACCTTTTCTGGGGCAGAACTAACAGGCGAACACGATCAGGAATAGCATAACAATTTTTATTTTGAATGATTGAATACAAGATTGAGCAGATTCCAATAATTTTATTCATGAAGATACGTGTACGTGTCTAACAAGTCAGTCATCTTGACATTGAGAACAACTATAGCTGTTTAATAAATTGACAATCAAAATGATACCATCGACTTATTTCATTTCCAAGAGATAATGTTTCAACCATTAATAGATGAATCTTGCTTAATAGTTTAAGAAATTGCTGTCATGTTTTGAAAAGTGTTCAATAATGATGCTTTAATGTATTCTTTAAAACCATTAAATTACCAAGTTTAGCAGCAAAGTAAATAATTCAAAAAGGGTTCAACCGACAAATAACTACAGTATAATATTCAGTTTTCCAGTTTTGACATTTTGATAAATTGACAACCAAAGTAATACATTGAAATTGTTTTACTTTCGACAGATAAATGTACAACTAACGGATGAATCTCGCCAATTTTAACGGATTGGTACGACATTTAAAAAGCCCTTATTAATGTTACCAACCTCAAAAAGGGTCCCCAAGCTTTAGTAACATAAAATCCCCTGACTTTCGCAGATTTCCCAGGTTAAAATTGTATTTTTCCCTGACCTTTATAGTTTTTCCATCGATAAATATAAAGTAAAAGTACCTTCTCTTTTAGTTGAAATAATGTTTGTAATCAATATTACCATCGAGGACGATAATTGTCCAATTCATATAATAATGGAATACACACACCATTAAATTCACTTTTTTAATTTGGATTTTTAATTTTCGATATTGTCATAATGGGGCCAAATAGAAGGAAACAATCTGCCACATTGTGGTTTTATTTCATTGTGCAAAGGGCAACTTCACCAAACACTATATGGTACACTCTATAATCGATATATGAAATTCCTTCTGAATTGAAATTATAATAAAAAGTTAATAAATCTCTTAACTTTTTGAAATAATTTCAAAATTCCCCTGATTTTTCCAGGCTTGTCAGTCAGTGACAAATCCCCTTACTTTCCCAGGATATCCAGGTTCTGTGGGAATCCTGCTGAAAATACACGTATTTTTCAACATAGTGAAATTATCAATTATGGCCACAAAATAAACTGTTCAAAAAGGGTCCAACTGACAAACAAAAACTATTCCAGTTTCCCAGGTTGTTGTCTACGTGTACCAGTATAATATTTAAACCTGCTATATTCGGCAATGCATGATATAATTTCCAAAAATAAAATAAAAACATTGGCATGGTGTAATTTCTATTGTTCAGTTCATTTTATCCACCCAGTTTTGCCGCTCAAAGGGTGCATTTGAAGTAATAAAACATCATCACAGACTTCCTTATTCTTTAGGTTTATCGCATTAAGATCCATTTTGGCAAAGCCTTGATTTAGGCACAATAATGGACAATGAAACGTAACGCAGCAAGGAGCCAATTTAAAACCCAGTCAAAATCAAGTTAAAAATCACACGAAACACACTTGTTATTCTTTTATGGTCATATTTGTGTTCCAGACCTTTAAAATGCGTTATTGTGCACTCAACCTTGTTTATGTAATGCACTTAATGAAAGGTCTTTACTATTTTCCAGCAATATCAGAGCGATAGGAGTATTTTCTAGCAGAAAGAAATGAGGGGTGGTCGACTCTTCAATGAGGTTATAATTTTAGAGAAGTCCTGGTTTACTTTCTACCAAATTCGTACACTTAATTATATATGTGTTTTGTGAATAAAATTGTTGGGCTGCATTGCTGATCCTGTAGGCTCAAACTAATTATTGCAGAAAATAATAACAGTAATGGAAGATTATGAGATTAGTTTTCAAGAACGAAAACAAATTTCATCTGGTTATAATTGATAGCCTTCTTTGCTTCGTATTAAAATACTGCACGACAAAAATCAAAGAGATTATTAAATTTATTAAAATGTATCAACGTATTGTTTTCTAAGCATAATTAGAGCTAAAGTTCCAATGCTTAAAGTAGTTCTGAAACATCTGGGACATATACTTGGACATTGAACATTTGCTCCGAAAATCTTGATCTTCAGTGTTCCCCCAGCATGCTTATTATACATGTATAAATCAACAGATAGAATACACACGTTCAATAGAAAACAGCACATTTGAATTACTTTTCTTAATTTCTTTTTCAGAATTACTTGTCATCTCTTGATTTTTGTGCTGACCAATAACTAGCTATGCAAAATCTGTTATTGATTTGTCGAAGTTCCCTGACTTTTGAAAAGTAAATCAATTTTCCCTGACCTTTCCCTGACTTTTCTAGACCGTTTTAATTTTTCTGACTTTTCAAGGTTTTCCAGGTTTGGGGGACCCCTGTTTTAGTTAAAAGGATGGACAAATTATCTATCATTTGTCTTTTATTTTCAATATTTTCATTGTTTCAAACAAAAAAACAAAAAATATACAGTAACTGTGTTATTTTATCTTGACCATTTAAAAATACCAAATTCCTGGAAAAGTATCCGAATACATGCGTTTATTTTCAGTGCGTGATTGCACAAAAACGTTTCCTAGTAGTTGAGCATTTGTTTTTGAGAAAAACAAAGAGCATGTCAAGTGTTTACGAGACTTTTAACCTTATACTCTTTAAAAGCTTATAAACGTCCCATCATCATTATCTACATGTATGAATGGTGTATGGCATAACAACCTAAAACTTTTTTTTTGTTAAAAAAAGAACGCAAGACAATTAATTTTGAAGACAAAAACTTGATTTCGCACTCTTTGACGTTTGCTAAAAAACATACATGTATTAGTGAAATGCTCCAAAACTCGGTAATTTGAAAAAACAACTTATAAGATCTTATGATATTAAATGTTTTAGATGCATTTTCAGGATAGGTGTAGAAAATATGTACTATCAATACATTTTCTTTAACCATTAGGATTAACTTTCTGACATAGTAATGATGAACTAATTGATAGTACATGAACACATGTAATAATCCATGAATGTTTTCAAATATCATTTATACAGGGTGATCACTAAGCCCTACCCGCCTTAAAAAATGAATATTTAAAGAACTGTTAGAGTTTTAAGGACTACGTTTTGAAAAATGATACCATTAATGTCAACTTCAGGATTTTCCCCATGTACACAAAATGTAGTTGCCATTTTCGGTTTCAGTGATTACAGCACCGCCTGCTGGCACTCCATGTAAAACAAATAATGGAACTCAAAACTTAAATTCTTCAACCCTTTTTCCAAAAATGTCTTTTTAGCAACTCTAACAATATTTTTAAAATCAATTGTTTAAATAAGGGAATAAATTAGGATCACCATGTACAATTTAGCTGTTTTCCTGAATTAAAAACTGGTCCCAGACAACGCCTGCTGCACTCTATGAAACTAAATCATTTTTTACTATAACAAATTGCATCGTTGTAACTCTAACAATATTTTTAAAATGAATTGTTGTAATGAGGAAATTATATGCTCACCCTGCACAATGAAGTTATTTCCTGGCTAAAACGCAGGTCTCAGACAACGTCTGCTACACTCTATAATAACTAAATCATCCCTTACGATAAAAAGGCAGCATAAGTTCTTATCGCTCTTGTAACTTTAAGCCAAATTGATTTTTCCAAACAATGTACTACATACCATCACAATAGACACCTGACTAGACAACCATTATCAAATTAATTTCAATGAAAACATCAAAGGCCTATTCAAATTTACATAGTCGTCTTAAAGAAAGTGTTTGTTGCGTCAAGACAAGAAGAAGAAAGGTTAATTAATTATAAGAAAGCTGCCTTATGAAGTGTAGGAAACAGCAGCATTTGCACCACCTTTGCCCCAATTAAGAAAGGAAGAGTTTTGCATATATTCATAAACAGCTGAAGTGGCATGTTTTAAATGCTGTGTATAAACGGCATATATCACATTAGACACATTTAGGCCAACTCGATTGTTATCAGCTAAGATTCACCCATGTGCCTTATTTGAGCAACGCCCAGTTCACATTCTGGAAGAATATTCAGCATTTCAAAGGCATCGTTTTAAGGAAATTATAATAATTGTCTTATACTTGCAATTATACAACGCTTATATAATGACACGCTTCCTGTGAAACCGAATTATAACTTGCAAGTCATTTATTTAATTTCACCAGACATGTGCTAATATTGTTAACCTGCATAAGATATAATGTGGCATCCACATCCACAAACTTCACACCCCATAGTTTATTCAGAAAATAATTCCAATAAATCCTTAATTTGAAATACTATTGCAAGAATGCATGAATAAAGAAACATAAAAAACTTAAAATATCTTTAAGCTTAAATGGCCCCAATAAGACATGAGGTTTCATTTGCATAAAAAAATGAAATTCCCAGCAAGAATTACTTAAATGGCAAGACCCTTACTGTACATGTATTTTCTTCCTTAAATTTAGCTTAAGTATTACCAAATACGTTATAAGTACGTGTATATAAGTATATAATAGTATAAAGTGAATGTCTTTATAATTAAAAAAATATCTATATATACAAAAAGACCAAAAATACCGTTGCAACTGTACACACAAATCTCGTTTTAACCAATTCTTTCCTCAATTATTTTAATATATCAATTCTAAATGAAGTAGAAAACACATCCCCAAATTTAAATACACTGTCATTCATTCAGAAAATGTCATCATGCACTTTATTTAAAATGGCAGCGCAAGAATTGCACGCAGGCATGAAAAATATAAAACTAAAAATATTTTTCCTTCCATCAAAAAAATGAAATTTTGAGAAAAAATACATTATAATCTGTTGCAAGGACCTTGTACCAATTTCGTAATTGTATTCTTAAATATTACCAAATACGTTTTAGGTATAAAAGGAAATAATAAAGTCAATCGAAGGCCTAGCTGCATTAATAAAAAATATCTGAACATACAGAAATACTAGTGTGTATAAAAATCTCGTTTTAAACAAGTCTTTCATCAATTCTTTTTCATTTTTTGAGATCCATCAATTTAAGGTCAAAATTTTTAAATTATATTCATAATGTATAATTATGCAACAATAATTTTTCAATTTTGATGCAGACTTTCAAGGCCTGTGAAAAAGTTGTAGTAATTTCAAAAGTTTTAATGAATTTGAAATACTGGAGCATAATTATAATAACTGCTATTGATTTTAGATGCCAATCATCATACAGGACATCCTCTTGAAAAGAAATGCGTGACCCTTGACCCGCATTTGCCATATTCCATCAAACGTGAGAGAAGGATTGAACTGTGGGAGTTCCTTGTCAAAATGAGGCTGAACAAATTATTTAAGGGGTTGGCCGTTTTGCCTTTTTTAAATATATTGACACACCGATTGTTAAGATCTTAACATTTAGGCTAAAAATACTGACCAGCAAATGCACAGAGAGCGTGAAACACGAATAGTAGTTACATAAATCAAGCGGTTTTTACAAGGGGGCTTTTACTTTTCATCTTTTTTGATAATCAAGGTGGATCAATAGGTCATAAAAATTTAATGATTACTAAAGTGCATGCACAAGGGAGGATTTAGAGTAAAAAACCCCAAAAAACAGACCATTTAGATTAATTGAAGTCATCCTCATAATGCACATAACAAAAGCATTTTCGCCGATTGTGAAATAAGTTTTCATTTAAAGGCATATACCTATAATCACGCCTCGTGGTAAACCCATAAATTATGTTTCAGTGAAAGTCTGAGAAAGTATAAAAGGAAAGGGTTTTGTGGAAAAAGTTCAAGTTGCAAGTTTGGTTTGCAAGCAACAATAGCTACACTGATTTAAGGATAATTATCTCATAAGAAGGACTTAAAAGGTAAGATTTTGCCTAAACAGTTATGGTAAGACAAATGTTGGAAAACTAACTGGCTGTACTACAGAATATGCACAACTGTGAAAAAATTTAACTAAGGCATCTTGAACTAGTAATTTCTTTAAAAAATGTAAAAATATCAAAAATGATGAAAATAATTAAAAGTCCAACGTGAACTTTGCCAATGAATATATTTAATTAAGCATTACAATAGTTGGATATACTACGGAATATGCCCTGCTTCAAATTTGTATAAAACATGTATTTCAGCCTTAGCTGCCAATTAGATATGAATGCCAGCTGTCCTAGGTGTATCCTTTGAATGTCTTGTCTTGCTGTTTATTTTTATTTTTTAATTTATCCCAACCTAATCTAGCTTTATTCGTGCACAATGTTTCGACTTTTGACACTTCTAAGTTTGTGTAAGTTCATAGTAACAAATTTCTACATTTGAACTAAGGAGTCCAAAATAAATTCCCAAAATTCAGTGTTCATTTCCATGCCCTTAGGTTTGTTGGTGACCACTGAGCAATACAACGGCAATGGAGGATATCCAGGAGGTGTCCCAGGACATGGACTGTACCCTGGAGATCAAGGCTATGGAGGGCGGTCAAGCAATAGTGCTGGCTACCATGATGCTTATCAATTCTGTGTACCCTCTGTTGAAGATCCAGATGCAGATTGCATTCCTGGTGAAGCTGGATTGAACTATCCCGTTTTTTCGCAAGTACCTCCTACTGGATTTGCTTGTCAAAGTCATCCTCTACCAGGATACTATGCCGATCAAGAAGCCCAATGTCAAGTAAGTAACCATTTTATCTTGAAAATCACATCCTACATCACTTGCATATACATGTATTACATGTGAAAAGGGTTAACAAACAGTTGAGTGGACAAAATTATTGAAATACAGTAGTAACAGACTGAGGATATACCGTAAATTACGATGGTCGTACTGAAAGCAACGCAAAACATTTTTTTTTTTGCAAATTCAACTTTTATTCTACAGCATTGAGATTTTTGAGGAGCAGTATTGGGGAACAATTTTTTTTCAAAAATAATGTTTATCAATTTTTATTTTCAAAAGTAATGTTTATCAATTTGAATAATAGTTTTACGTTCATTTAGGATGAAATAACTAACAGTGCAAATCTCAATTCTGTAGAATTAAAAGTGTAGTTACAAAAAATGTTTTGCGTTACTTGCAATAAGACCCCTCATAATCTAAGAGTACAGAAGTAAGCTTCAACATATTACTAGATTTTAGGATTTCCAGCTAAAATACCGATTCTTAGCTAAAATATTGGTATAAGATGCTGGTGTACTTTAGTATAGCTCCTGCTCCAGCATAGATACCAAGGGAAAGTGGGATTCTCCTAACTGCTCGTCAGCTGCCAGTGATTGCATGATAGTTAGGGGCAGATAAATCAGAAATAACATTTTTGGGTTAGTTTAAGGTTAGCTTTGATAAAATTAGGTTAGGTTAGGGCTATGATTAAAAAAATAACGCAAAAAACAAGTACCCCTCCCCCTAAAAAAAATTACAAAAAATAAAAAGGATCCTAAAAATCCGCTAAAGACTGTTCAAAACTTTTGCGAGTCCTTACTAACAGTGACAAATCATAATCATTGCATCGTTTAATACAGTATTATTCAGTTTTGATATGGATTTGACAATAACTTTACCGTAGGCCTACATGTACACACACTTATAGCAAGTATATTGCAATAGACGTACGTACATGTAGATATACACTCAAGTAAAAGAAGAAAAATACATCCCAATTCATCATTAGATGCATGTTTATGACTGCCTATCCTATGGAATCTAATTGATTTCAAAAATTTTGCAGGTTTTTCACATATGCCAACATGATGGTCGCCACGACAGTTTTCTGTGTCCAAACGGCAGCATTTTCAATCAGCAATATTTCGTTTGCGATTGGTGGTATAATTTTGACTGTGCCACAGCATCCAGCTTCTATGGGATAAATAGCGAATTGTATCAAGAACCTGGATTTTATGGAGGAGCCTATCGTCCAGCAGATCATGCTCATGGTCATGATGGTCTTGACCATGCAGGCAGACCTCACCAAAATGCATATGGATCTCACAGGGGTCCATTATCACATTTTGAACATGGCAGACATGCCAATGGATATTCTGTAGGTTTGTCAAGGGCAAACGGCCCTAATCCCCTAGGACCTCTCAATGGATATGGACCTCAGGGTGCTCCATTATCCCCGTTAGCACCTTTAGCACCTTTAGCACCATTATCTCCATTATCACCGTATGAAAATGGGAAACATGTTAATGGCTATTCTGCGAGTTTGTCCAGTGTCTATGGACCCCATCCCCTCCAAAATGAATATGGTTCTCCTAGGGCCCCATTATCACCTTATGAAAATGGCAAATATGCCAATGGTCATTCTGCAAGCTTGTCCAGTGCACACGGACCGAAACCAATTCGCAAAACTGCACTGATTCCTGGATCTGCTGCAACAGCAAAAGGATATTAACAGCAAAAACATTATTTTAATTTATTGATAAGTATTAGTTAAATTTATTTATTGCTAATATATACCCATCGCCATATGAATATTGGAATATTGAATGTTTAAATATGAGAATATTATTTTTAAACAAAACATTAATATTATCAAGAATGTAATATCAAGGGTGGTGAAACTCAATGATATGGTTAGCTGATTCGGACCTTGCAATTATTAATATTGAAATATGTTTATTGTCGTCAATTGCCTAGTGATTTATAGACAGCGTTTTAAATAAAAGTTCATTCACAGTAATGCATTTTATCAACAAAATGAAATAAAACTCGAAACCCAAACAGTTGGAGATGTTTTCATCATTGCCTTCATGTGAATATTTGGGAAGGATTTGTGGGTCATCTTGCATAAATTTTGTGTAACACATTATGTGAGACCCAAATTATGTAAGAAATTGGGAGTTCACAGTGAAAAAGAAGTATACTAAGTGTGACTAAGACTGCTGATAAACCAATTTTACAATATGATAATCACAAAATTATCAAGTATACATTGTAAAAATAGTTTTCTCCAAGGAGGCAGAACCCGATAAGAGCAATGATTATCCTTGAAATACACCAATTTGTCAATTTGTCAATACTCATATTCCATTTAAGTTTGTTTCAAAAACAGGTATCATTTTGGCCCCATAGCATATCCTGAATCCTTCAAGAAGTTTCCTGAAAAAGACTGATTTTACAATTTTTACAATGTATTTTCAGATACGTTCTGATACATCTAAGGCAAACATTTATCTTTCTTGAGCATGATAGTGTGGGAAAATAATAATGTATCCTTATGCAGTATTAAAATGATATGCACTTCCTGTATGTGTCTCGCATATTTTTATTTCATCAAACAGTCATCTATGGATCAAACTCAAGATAAGCATAGTTAATTTAATCAAAAAAATTATATCGTCTGTTGATGGATACGCAGCAAACATGAAAAGCCTCCAGCATAACAACTTTTTTTAAATTCACTTTTTTCTCCTTCGCTTATTTTATGTAAGATTTTTATCATTTTGGAATTCCAACGGTAGTTATATGAGAGAAGGATAACGCCAAATAGGTTGAGCCACCATATAATTATTTCCCCAGTAAAATGCAAATATGTTACCTCTAAGATTGAAGAGCATATTTACTGAGAAAACACAGTGTGAACAGTTTTAAACAAAAAACAAATTATAAGTTTTGGCTTGCTACACTTAATTGCACACACAATTCATAAAATTCATCGCTAGTGATACAATATAACACAAATTGGAAGTTTACTTGCAGAGAACTTAATTTGGGTTTAAAAAATAAAAACGATATCGTAACAGCAACATTGCTTTTAGAATGAACTTGATCAACTTATGCAATACTTTTCTAGTAATTTCAGCTTTTAGTAAGATTAGCAATGAACACACATGATTCATCTGCTCAGAAATGGTCATCACACCATTGGGAAAACACCAACATCCAGCATTTTTATTCAGAAATAAATATTTATTAGAGTTTATTTTACAAAAGTATACAGATTGACTGATTTTCAGTCAGTTAAACATGTGGTAAGAATACAGTTGAAGTTGAAATTATTGCACAAAATACCACAAATATAGAAAATCGATGGGTTTTTGTGAGCAGACTATGGAAAAATACAATTGTGTTATAAGTGCATTTCAATACCCTTGAATTACATATATTAATTTCTATAAATGAATTGAAGACATGGTAAGAACAATGTGCCATTAAATAAATAATTTATATTTTAATTATAATACATGGTATACTTTTCGTTAGGAAATACAGTAAATATCTGTACAATTATAGGAAATATGATTAAGTTGTTTTAAGAGTATTTTAGTATCCTAAAGGTGGCATGTCCACAATGGAGTAATCGTCATTTTGAAGCTGTTTATTGACATTTTGAGATTGTTTTCTTGATCCAGAAGCCAAACTTGCACTGCCATAAGCTGATGACATTTTTGCCTTTCCCCTTCCATTACCATTATCATAAACTGGAGATTTTCCAAAATGCCTCATTCCATTGCCATTACCATGAGCTGATGAGGGTGCTCCAGAACGGCCCCTACCATTACCATAGGCAGGAGTTGCTCCAAAATGCCCATTAGCATTGCCATTACCATAAGCTGAAGAAGATGTCCTTGAAGGTACTCTGCCATTACCACTGCTATAAGCAGCTGCAGATGATCTAAAACCTTCCCTGCCATTACCATTGCCATAAGCAGAAGATGCTCCAGAATGACCCCTACCATTACCCCCATGATGTTCCCTGCCGTTGCCATAAGCTGAAGATGTCCTTGGTTGGTCACTACCATTGCCAAACGCTGAAGGTGCCCCATGATGTTCTCTGCCATTACCATAGTCTGAAGACTGAGCCTGTCCATTGGAACCATAAGCTGCTGATGCACCTTGACCATTGGTATGGGGAAAGGAACCTGGAGCAAGATTCGATCCATAAGATGCTGCTGCAGAATATCGATTTACGTCTTTGTAGAGATCAGCATTAAGTCCATAAAAGCTTGGTGCACTTTGGCATTCCACGTTGTACCACCAATCACAAACAAAGTATTGCTGGTTGAAGATGGAGCCGTTAGGGCACAGAAAGCTGTCGTAACGACCGCCATCTTGACATATGTGGAAAACCTGAAATCATGGAAATATTGAAATGCATCGCGAAATCCATTATGTTATAATGCATCAGCAAGACATGCTTCTTCAAAAAAGAAACGTTAATTTCGTTGGCATTCTAAAATATGGTGACTAATAATTTCTGAAAACGAAATTCCCTAGTTTTCCAGGGTCATATTCTGATTTTTTCAGGCTTAAAACATATTTAAACGATTAAATTCGTGCCACAATTCTATTGAAAACAATATTTAGTCATTATACATGTAATAAGGAAACGCAGCAGGCGAAATGTTTATGAAACACTAGATCTCAAATGTTAAGTTTTCAGTCAACAATACCAAACAAATATCCCAATTATGGATTTTACGAACGCTTCTTTGAAAAACTTCCAGAAAGAATGACGTTTAGGACTATTTTCCCTGAAATATTTTTTTGGAAATAATATTAAAGAAAAATTTGATGGATTTTTTTTCATGAAAACTTGATTACCAATAATGCATTTAGACCAATTTTAAAATTTCACTTCAGAAACATAATTGTCTGAGGTTTCCAGGATTTCCAGGCTGGTAGCCACGATGTAAAAGTAAAAATAAATAATGGGACAAGCAGGACATGCCATGGCTTACCTGGCATTGAGCTTCAGTGTCTGCATAAAGACCTGGAAACTGCTGTTGGGAACACTGAAAAGACGTCATAGGAACTTCACTGTAAGTTGGATAGTCAGAGCCAGCAACACCAACAATGCTGTCACCATCAGGATCATCTGGTGATGGTTGGGCCAAGTCCCCATAACCTCCATCCTGTTGGTCACCATAGGACATTCCATTTCCATAGGAATTAGCATGTTGAGCATTTGCCCCTCCATTGTAAGACATCGATCCTTGGCTTCCAGAAGGTCCATAACCCAAAGCTTGTTCTTGCTGACCATTGTAAGTTGGTGCTATTTGGGATCCTCCATTGTATGCAGATCCTCCATTCAGTTTTCCTCGCTGCTGGTCGTAAGGTTCCTGTCTTAAGGGCAGGGTAAAGGAAGAACGGTATCCAGGATTTTTCCCAGCTGCCCTAAAATCTTGGGCTCTGTTGTAGGTTGATGAAGGTCTTGGAGGCAGAGATGGATCCCTGGCGTTGGCAGGTGGGTGTGGAGAATACGGATTGTATTGAGCAATGGCAAGTGCCACGAAGGCTACAAGTATGTGTCAAAAAATTCATGCCAACTTGTACTGCAATCCATTGGTCACATAGTGCGTAGTAAGAAAATCAATGTCTTACCAAGGAAAACTACTGGGAGACTGAACGACATTTGCTCGGTTGCTATATACGCTGCACAATAGCAATAATGAAATGCGAAAAATTATTCAATAAATTCAACGAACTTGTAATTTGGTTCAGCGACTTATATTATAAAATAAAAACTGCGAAAAGCTTACTTTAAATTTCGTTTTTGCCAACGACTTGCAAAATATCCAATATTGTTAGGATTGTTGTATACTCATTAGCTTAATGTATTGAGACTTCTTTTTGATCATTTGCTTTGTTAGTGAATGATTCTTTATTTCTTTTACAATTTATTTTCCCTTTGCATTAAGATGTAAAAAATTTACCCGTAATAAAAATTGGAAAGATTATTTTTTATTAAAAGCGCTTCCCATTTTAAAAATGGGAAGAGCTTTTATGTCTCAATGTAAATGGGGAAAAAATTGCAAAAATATGAACTAACAGCACAAATAACGAAAAAGTAGCTAGACCCAATACAAAAAAGCTAATGTTCGTTCAGTAAACTTAATAAGACTGGAAATTAATGAGCAGTGTTATAAATTTGTATTTTTAAAATAGTCAGGCTCCAATAAATGCACAAGCTGCGCAATTTTAAACAGCAGAATTACACACCAAGGAAAAATTGAGAATATGTATTTAAATATTTCAATAAAATTTAATACTAAATTTTAAGAATTTTATTTTTATTGAAGTTTGTATAATAGGGAAAAGTTTTTAATCTTAATGAAACGTAGCTAGACCCAATACTGGAAAAGCTAATGTGCATTCAATAAACGTAACAATACTCGACATTAATGATTAGAGTGTAATAAATTTGCATTTACAAAATAGTAAAGATCCAATACAAGCATAAGCTAACATTTTCAAAAGCAGAATTAGCAGAATTTAAAAGCAAAAATTAAAAACAAAGAAAATTTGAGAAATTGTCACATGCAATGTGACATGCCCTTATAGAAATATTTCACTAAAATTAAACGTCAAGACGAAGCCAAGTTTCAAAGTTAGCTCAGGTAAAAGCACCACATTGCAATATCTAAAAGGCAGCTCACCAAAAACAGCAGATTTTTTTAACAAAAGACGTATATAAACTTCATAAAAAACACTAGCAAAGTTAGCTCATGAAAACGCAGCACAAGGATATGTCTGAATACTTTTTCGACGAGGTCAGCAGCGAAATCGATTGGTGATTGGTATGTTTATTTTAAACTCCATAAAAACATTTCAATAAAATTAAACTTCGAGAAAAGGTCAAATTGCAAAGTTACTTTATTAAAAAGCAGCACACTGTAATGTTTTAAAGGCAGCTCGTCAAAATATCAGATTTTATCAAAAATCAGAATTTCTGAATACTTTCTCGATGTCAATCAGCAGCAAAAGTGATTGGTCATTGGTATATTTATATTAAACTTCATAATAACATTTCAATAGAATTAAACTTCTAGAAAAGGTCAAGTGGTAAGTTAGTTGAGGAAAAACCACCACACCGTAAAGCTTAAAAGGCACCTCAAGAAAACCAAAAGATTTTTATAGAAAAACTGAATTTCTGAATACCTTCTCGATGTTAGTCAGCAGCGAAAGTGATTGGTACGTATTGCCTATATTAAACTTCATAAAAACATTTCAATAAAATTAAACTTCAAGAAAAGGTCAAGTTGCAAAGTTAGCTCATGAAGCAGCAACAGCACACTGTAATGTTTAAAAGACAGCTCACCAAAAACAGAAGATTTTTGTCGAAAAACTGACTTTCTTAATCCTCTCTCGATGCGAAAGTGGTTGGAAAAAGGGGTTTCTCTATGTTTATATAAGAGGAGTCAGGATGCTCTCGAAAGTAGGTCTATGGAAACGTAAGGCGAGTCCATAAGACTGATGGACCCTGCAATACCAAGTCTTGTCCAAAAGAGGTCAGCGGCGAAAGTATCGCAACTTTGGCCATAAATAAGGCCACACGTCATTTGCGATGGGTGGGACCATCCTAACCCCATCCCTTGCATTTTCGGATGCTTTTATGCGATCACCTAAATACAGATTTCAGCTCCAATGCTGGACAAGTCATGTAACAGGACTGCCAATTAGCTTTCACTTATGCTACGTGAAACTTGCCTGAAGCTACAGTACACTCTTCTATGCTATATTGATACTGTAAGTGTTTAGCGTATGCACGACCACTATAAATAAAGCCTGAACTTATAATTAAAAAGCACTCTCGAAGCATCCTGTAATTGCGACCATTATCCTTTTCTCGATGGCATAAAACCCATCGAAGATTATTGAACGGCCCCATTGTGATGCATATGAGTCTCGAACAAAACCAACTCGTTTTAATGCAAAAATTATAGGACAAAAGAACGTGAAGACCCTACTCGTCCTGAATATGTAAGCGAGACACTATTAAAATTAACAAATATTGCTATTATTTCACTTAATGTATAGCACGAGCTGGAGCCTTCAATAATTACATTCTTTGCGTGCTAGATAATTACCCTAAGTGGACCTTCAATAAATAAAAATAGCACGCTCGAATTTAATTTCCTATTTATAGGCAAATAAGGAACGTTTGGATAAATTAAATTCTGCAAATTTCCGCAAATGGACTGTGTGTTAAGATCAAAATGCCAGAAATGAACAATAATGTTTTGTCCTTTGTGCATAAATCGAAACCCAGACTTTTCCAGGTTTTAAAATAAATTTCACTGGTCACCCTGGCCACTGAAAATGTAAAATATAGCATGCCAGTGCAAGGAATGAAATATTTATAGTTAATTTGTGAAATTTTTAAACTACTCTGATTTTCCAGGTATTTAAAACAAGTTTCACTGACCTCCCTGACCACTAAAAATGCAAAACGCATGGCATGCCAATGCAAAAAATGTTATATTTATTGCTTATTTAGCCTTATTAAAATGTACATGTATATAAACAGGTGATAGAACACAAATATTTACAAGGAAACATGTAATTTAAATTACCATTTAAAACTGACAATTTCATTAATTTCTTTCAATTGCTAATCATCTAATCATTTTGTGCTAAACAATAACTAGCTATGTTGAATATGTTAGCTATTTGTTGAATTTCACTGACTTTTTCAAAGTAAATTAATTTTCCCTGACTTTTCCAGGTTTTTCAGGTTATCCAAGTCTGGGGGAACCCCGAATTAAATGCTCAAATATTGTTCTATGGACACATGAGGTGTTTAGAGCGACAGTTTGAAAATGAAGATTAATAAAACTAAAAAAGATATTTCAGAAAAAATTTGATTATTAAAAAGAATTGATTATTACAAAAATTACAAATACAAAATTACTACAAAAATATAAACTAACGTTTTCAGAAATAGTCAGGTAAAACGTTGAGTGCGTACACTCTTTTCATTAAAAACAATTTGAACATTATTTTAATAATTCATCATGGAGTGAACATTCAACAGGGTTACTCCAGAAGCGAAATTCTCTACTTCCCTGACTTTCCAGTTTTTAAAACAAATTTTTAATACAAATTTCCCTGACCTCCCTTACCATATAGTCATATACCGATGGGACTAAGTTAAATTTATTGCTTATTAACTATAAGCAGGAGGAAGACAAAAATACATGTATTTCATAAGGAAACGGCAAATTTATATTAGGATTTTTCATTCAAATTGTCAATTTCATTTTTGGTATCTTCGCTATAGTGAGCTAAAAGGTGAATTCACCATGCATGACAGACTGTACCATATTAAGTTAACTAATTACTAGTTATATGATTGCATATAAAGATATGTTGAATTACTTTGACTTTTTCAAAATAAACAACTTTTCCCTGATTATTCCCAGACGTGTCCGATAATTTCAGGTTTTCCAGTCCTGGGGTAACCATGTTAAACTTTAGTTGTTTAATTTAGTCACTTAATTTTACGAATACTTTAGTTAAATAATACAATGTAGCATTCAACCGTTGTATTTCACTTGTATGTTGCATCTAAAATCAGACTGTCTTAAAACTTATATTTTAGAGCATCATTACTGATATTATTTAATAAAACGTTAAATTAAATTAAGTAACTGTCAAGAATGTATAAAATTGACAGCCAATGCGCAAATTTGTCTTACTTATTCAGATTCAACTGCGTATGAAATGCTTTAATCTCCCAATAAATGACATGCTCAATAGCTCATTAAATTTAATAATATGGCATATTTGAAATAATATGACGGCTTAATATAACCTGAGTGTCTGTGGGTGTTGAAAGTCCATTACACCGTGCCTTCGAGCTACAGGCAAATTTATTTCATCCTAGAAATTATGTTGAGCCTCTTTTGATGTAGACCTATTTTATATGAAACTAATAGAAGCGTGTAATCAATGTAAAATTGGAATAAACATAGTGATAACAACAAAAAGAGTACCGATGGACGATTTTGAAAATAAAGGTTACATTGTGTGTAATTAAGAAGACACTGTGAGTATTTAAAAAACTGAAAATGCCAAAGCATGCTTGACATAAATAAAAAGTGGTTTACTTTTCATTAAAAAGACGTTTCCTGAATTTTAATTTTGCTGTTATAAAGAAGCAGCATTTGATGAGAAAAACGCAGAATCTGCTCCATATTTCGTAATATTTGTTTAAACCAAAGAGTGGATTTGTTCTACATGTAGCATCATCTTTCGTTATCATTTTTTTCTTAATTTTAATTTTATAGACAGGTGAAAATGTTCACGGTTGGGTTATCATCGTTTCGTATGTTTTAATGCAGTGAAGTGAAACACGATTTCGCTTTGTGGTAGTCAATTTTTCAAGTGTTATCTGCAATCGCTGGTGATATTTAAGTCAGCTTTTTATGAAAGTTAATAGTATCGTGCTAGCTCGCCATTAGTCATTTTTTTCATTTAAAACTGGGCAGTCAAAACCTTTTCATGTCGGGCAGTGATGAAAGTGGCCCAGGGCAGTGGTAGCAAATTAGGAAATATCACTGATAAATGCAAGGAAGAAGTTTGTTGCAAAATTTTAAGTGATTCTCTTAGTCAAAACTGTATCAGGGTTCCCCCAGAGATGACATTTTCAACTTCCTTGACTTTTCCCTGGCTTTTCCGGGCTTTAAAAAAATGTCCCTGACCGCCCTGACCATTGAAATGGCAAAAAATATGGAAGAATGTTTGTTATATGTAAGGTCTGCTATATTTATTGCTTATTATACATAAATAAGAGATAGAACAAATTTTCAAGCGGAAATAGCAAATTTTAGATTAGTTTTCTTAATATCTGTTGCAGTATGGCTTGTCATCTCTTGATTTTTATGCTAACCAATAACTAGTTATGCAAAATCTGTCATTGATTTGCTGAAGTTCTCTGACTTTTTAAAAGTAAATCAATTTTCCCTGACTTTTTAGGCCGTTTTAATGTCCCTGATTCTTACAAGTTTTCCAGATCTGGGGGAACCCTATCTTACTTAAAAGGATGAACAAATTACTTATCTTCTGTCTTTCATTTTAAATATTCTTTTTTAGTTTCAAACTTCTGTGTTGCTTTATCTTGACCTTTCAAAAATACGAATTTCCGGGAAAAATATCTAAACATTTATTCTCCGTTCGCGATTGCATAAAACCATTTCCTAGTAATTCAATTTCCCTGAGTTTTCAGGTTATCCAGGTCATCGAATTTAAAAATATAAACAAAGTTACTTTTAAATTTTGTCAATTTCCAAAAAGGCATAGAAGTGTCCATTTCAGTTCATAGTTTAAATTATTAATAAATTTATTAGATAACAGTCATAATACCACAAGACGACCTCGTATAAGTTTTACAAAATGTGAGAATAAAGGCATGAAAACAAATGCTTTTATAAAATTTAAATCTACACATCTGTGAAACAAACTGATGTACATGTACATTATAAATAGAATTCATTCGTTATTAATAGAAATTAAGTTCATGAGAGATAAGTTAAATAAAAATTATCAGCCACCTTTAAAAATTAAATTGTTATAACAAAAAAGCTCAATTAAGGTCAGCGATTATTAAAACTGTGGCTACGAAATTGTGTCAAAATATTTGATTAGAATCGTGGTTTTCTCATCGTTTATTTAATCTATAAAGCATGTTTTTCGCAATAATATTACGTTATCGTTAAGTAACATGCCACGCTCACATTACTCAAAATTCCTAATGTTCAAGTTTTATCAGCATAATGAGGGTAATGCATATAGCTTTTAACCTTTTTAAACAAGTGTTGTGCGAAAAGTTAACCATCGGGTCGTGACCCCAAAAATACCCCACCTCATATCCCACCTGCAATGAATGATGTCCATAAAAAATTGTTTTATGTTGCAAAAATAAAAGTAAACATTTGAACCTTAAGTAATCATTAATTTATCACAATGTATGTAGTATTAATTTTATCACAATGTTTGTAGTATTAATTTTATCACAATGTTTGTAGTATTAATTTTATCACAATGTATGTAGTATTAATTTTATCACCATATCTGATGTCACAAATTGCCCGAAAAGTGAAAAAAAATATCATTAAATTATAGTAACAGTACATTTTCAATAAACGAATGCAGCATTTGACAATTTATACACCCTTAACAGAATAATCTGTCAGCTTTACAAGTACGTGTATTAAAAATAATAATATAATTTTCGGTTTATTTTCTAAAACAATGTTGCATTAATAATTGCATCTTTGAATTTTAATAAATACTTCTAAGTGAAAGAAATTGATATTGGAGTATAATTCGATGGTTTTACCTTCGACAGTATTCACAGTATCCCTTTGTTTTCAGGGATTATTGCTGGCACATGAAATCTTTTTCAACCCCTTTATGCTGTCAAAATTTGTCAACAAACCTTTTATTAAACTGCAATTTCAGTACAAGAATGCGAGTAAATACAACACCTACTCGTGTACTTAAATTTGAATACCCTGCACAACGTTTTCGGCAAAACAGTATAACATTTATGATTGACCACAAGTTCACTACCATTTGTCGAAAATTTATTTATTTAAATACTTCGATTGTGTATAATAAAATAATGAATAATGATTACAAAAGTAAAAAGTAACAAACTCAAACTTGATCATAAATAAATTACATGTATATTATTATATTGTGTAATTATGACGTGAATATGACGGCCAGATTTTATTTTATTGGGTGTGGGTGTTGTTTTCTGTGAAAAATTCCAAAATCCATTACATGTTTACATTTCAAGTTTCGCAGCACCATTTCGCCATGTTGCATTCTAGCCATATTGACTGTATCATTATGAAATTTCGTACCAGTTTAAAATGTTCAAAAAAATGTAATCAGCAAAAGCAATTTAAGGAACAATTTAAGCAATTTAAGGAACAAATTTAAATGTCAATTACTAAATAGGGCTTGGTGCAGTCTTGTAGTCTTGTAGAATTTTAAAATTGAATAATGGCAAATGTAGTTCTGTAAATTTTGGGCGAAATAATTAAGTTAGTACACAACCACTCACCCAGGGATTATGCACATAAGATTTCCGCAAGAATCTTGATGAACAAGATTTCAAAATTTAAAAAAAAATTAAATTACTGCTGCACTAGCCATCACAACATGACCACGTTTCAATCCTCATCAACTGGCTTTCCCAGATATAAGTCGCTGTATCCAGAAACTGTATCTGAGCTTTTCACTGGTAGCATCATTGGTGATCTGTCAGGTTTCAGACCAGGTGGTTTCGTGAATTTCTTTTGGGAATTGGGTTTGGGTCTAGGTAGATGGATGGCTGGGTCAAAGGCGTTGTTTCTGCCATAGTGGTTGTCGCCCCCTGGCCTGTTCTTGCGACCTGGAGGTCCTTGGGGCTTGGGGCGTGGTCTGCTGGGTCTCCTGATGCGATCTTCTTGGTCATTGAAGGGCTTTGGTCTCGGTCTTCTTTCGTCTTCATGCTCATCGAAAGACTTTGGTCTTGATCTTCTGCCATCTTCTTGGTTGTTGAAGGGTCTTTGGATGTCCTCCTTGAGACTATCGAAGGGTCTTGGTCTTGGTCTTCGGTTGTCCTCTTCGCTTCCATCAAAGGGCTTCGGTCTAGGTTCTCTTGGAATTGCCTCAATAATTATTGGTGTGGGTCTAGGAAACTGTGGTATGTCCATCACAAATCCAGTTTTGGGGGGTTCTGGAATCTGTTCTCTGATGTCTTCGACAAACTGTGGGGGTACCCTCAACTTCTTAAAGGGCCTTTCCCTGGGTGGAGGTGGAAACTCGACGAGGATCTGGGGCCTCTGACGGTCTTGAAAGCTGGGAATCCTCCTGGGCAAATCCAGTAACTCTTCAACTGGGAATGTTGGAGTTGGGGGTGGAGGTGGCAGCGCTGGTATCTGGACAAGAGGTGGCTTCTTGAAGGACTTCTGCTCTTCTGGGAATCCAATGTTGCTTTTTCTGTGATTTGCATTGGACGGCTCCTTACCAAGATCAGCATTCAGCGAGTAGAAGGACTCTGAAGAGCGACAGTCCACATTGTACCACCAGTCGCAGGAAAAGGTGGCCTGGCTGAAGACAGTGCCATTGACGCACAGCCTACTGTCTTTGCGTTGGTCAGCTTGGCATACGTGATAGACCTTTCAGAGATGAAATCAAAGAAAGCTAGCAACAAAATTCAACAAACAGTACAGTGTCTGCGATTGGCAAAGTAAAACAAGCTGCACATAAGAGCATGAAAAATGACCAAACTATCAAACTTGAGCAAAGTCCATATTTGATATAACCTGCCTTAATCAGTGATACCAATTGAAAGCAATGATTAAAAACGATTTCAATGAGTAACCATTGAAATTGATAATTGAAACTAACTTTAATTGTCAAATAAATTACATGCAATTGAATAATTGAGTAACCAACAATGTCAGGACACTCACAGGACGAAGTTCTGAACTTGAAAGATAAAACATGCAGTATGTTTAAACGTTTTCTGGTTATTTTACAATATATTAAAATTATTTTGCATTTAACATAAACAAAATCAAGTGTTTTTTTTACTGAAAAATCTGTCTTGCATGTCATCAAAGTCCAGCATAAAGAAGCTTAGCATTTTTCCATGAAAAGTCTGTCGTAAGCGTCCCCAAGTGGAGCAGAGCTTTACAAAGCTTGTCTTAAGCAATGCTCTGTATATTTTGCAAAGTTTAGTGAAACAGTTTACAGTAAGTGTATGTTATGTTTAAGTCAAGTTGAGTGACAAAATACCTGAAAGTTTGCACTGTTCTGTATATTTTGCAAAGTTTGGTGGAAAAGTACAGAAAGTTTAGGTCATGTTAATGTCAAGTTGGGTGACAAAATACCTGAAAGTATAGAATGTTTATTGACATTTTCTTGGTCTTTTTAATAAGATATTTAGTATTTTTCTATGAAAATTCTATCGTAAGCAACCAAAGTTTTCTAGGTTATTTTTCTTAGTATTTTAAATGCAAAAAAACATTACAACAAAATAGTTTTTTAAGTGAAACGCTAAAACATGTTTTTTCTTGTTAGTTTACTCAACGAAGGGTCAATGGTCAAGCAGTGTCCTGTCGTGGTATTTCTGTTAAAATCGTGTCAGGATACAATAGCTTCGATGTTTCATTTATTCTGCTATTCATAATGAAAACCGATTATAGACCAATAATCCTGATTGGCAAGTTTAGAAAGGACTTCCCTAGCAATCATTTCAGTAACCAGCTAGTTTTTTTTCACGAACCTTTCAGTTTTAAATTATAAACCCGAAAGCATGACTTCCGATCACTGACATACACAGGAGCCTTCCTCCTAATGTGGCAAAAAGTTTCCAAAAAAAATTAAAACTAAAATACGGCAAACGAGTCAGGAATTTTAGTTTGAAAACCGCATTAGCAAAGCAATATTAGTGCCTAATTGCACTGCCCCATTTCAAAAATTGTCGAGTGCACCGTCATAAAACAGGAATAATATGCAAATTGAAAACATGTTTTTAATGTATTCAGTTATATGAACCAAATTAATTTACCTAACATTAATCCCAAATTAAGTGCGTAGAACTTGCTTGCATTAAGGCTATCTTAAATCTGAGCAAAAATTACTATCAGTATGGCGATTATAGCCCATATAACAATGTTACCTAAACTATAAATATATTCCAAATCACTTTTACTGTTAAAAGCAACCAAGTACATAAACTTATAAAGGTTAGTCAGCAATGTATTCCATTTTCCATATGTAATTATATTGTATACTCTATGCAATTCCATGTAATGTGTACCATGCGTATGTAAATGTTGTACTGCTTCATGTTTACATGTTGTACTAATTCCATACGTACTGTTTCTAACTTGAGACAAGGTAAGCACAAGATTATCATCTAGCCATCGAAATATTGTATAATATTGAAGAATGGTGGTGGTGGAATAATGTTCATATAAAGTGAATTATGATGATGTACATGCATGCCACAACATCTTAAAGACGTGGCAGTATAATTTAATAAATAAATGTTATAATCCATCAATATACAGAACATTCTAGCATTTATGATGGAATGTGCTTATAATGATTTACCCGATTTTTCAAGCAAAGGCTTCAAAATATAAAAAATCTGAGGTGACAATACATGAGTAAAGGTGTATTCCCCAAAGTCATGTTCACGCACAGACTCAAAGTGAAAATGGCACACCCGCATTGGCGCATTCAACTACAGTATGTGTATACAGTTAATAGTCTATATGTAAATTTAATAAGGCTATGTATGTAAGTTCCAAGTGAATAAAAATGCTATACTGTCTGTATCCAACAATGCATAAAATTAACGAAAAGAATACAAATATTTAACATTATTTCATTAATTTATCCATTGATGATTTTTATTTGTTATGTGATATATACTTAAATACATAAAACATTTTCTGTTAATAAATAAATGTATTAGCATAGGTCAACAATGGTTTGCATGATCCCAATCCTGAAATATTCGTTCGGTTGGTCGTTACTATGGAGGTCTTATTTCCTAGTGCAACTTATTCTTGGTATTGATTTAGTTTCTATTGCTGTTTAATTAGACGTTAGTTGTACGAGCAAAGCATTATTGATATAAAACAGGTAATGGTTTTGATTAATTGATTTATTGGAAACCTGAGCCTTCAATTCAATGTAACATGATAAGCTGTATCAGACCAATAGCCATTTCCTAGCATGTAGCCTACATTCTGAATTTAATTTCGTAGATGATTCCGGTTTTTCAGGAGTCGCTATCAAAGGCATAGAGATAATTAAATGATTAACGTCAGTTTACGATAGTGTGTTTAAAACACTTGGTGGTAATATTTAAAAAATCATGCTGGGAAAATTGCAGTGATTTTGAATACTTGATAAACCAGAAGCAGCTGTCACAACCAACATACTTGTATGAAAAACTCCTGCATTACGTTAATTAGTTGATTTCAACGTGTTCACAAACGTGCTAGAAAGTTGCTTCCAAAAAAGATTCATTAAGGGGTTACTGCAGGAAATTGAGCTTAATTAGTTGGCCGACGAAAACTGTTGGTTTTTCTTTGGTTTTGCCCAAAAATGTTCGTTTTGAATTGCTTAAATGCATAATTTGGCGATTAATTTACCTCAAAAATACCAACTAACAGCAGGATGTCGTCATCTGGGTGTATATTCCCAATTAAAAGTAAAAGCAGAGCAACTAAATCAGCATACAGTATTTCCTTTTAAGGTCAAAATACAATTTTTTCGCCAATTAACAGGAAACTGAACAAACAAACAAACAGTTTTTCTCGTTTCAAGGATTTAAACAAACGTATTTAGGCCAACTTTTTTATTTTTCTGGCTGTGAGAGGTACGCCACTGGTCAACCTGAATGCATTTTGACCAATTTCACTTTTTTTCAAAAAGGTGGAACTGGCTTCGCAGCAGGTGGATGAAGGCGTTTCTTGTTGACAATGGGTCTTAATTGAATTCACTTACACGATGAGGTCCGAGTACGAATGTGTTTTAAATAATAGGGTTACTCGGTCGAGGCTAGCTCACAAAGGCTTTAACAAAAACCATTAACGCATTCACAGCATAATGAGCAGACACGAAGGAAATGAATCTTGTTACACCTGCCTAAACATTAACACGAAGATTTCCAGCAACAATTAAAAGTCAAATTCCTTGACTTTTTGCGCCAGTAGCTTGTTCTAACATCACGCTAAATTAAGCTACGAGGTTCCCATCTATACTTCCTCTCAATTTACCTCTCAATTCGATTTGGATATTTTCGACATTGTTAATTACCGATACTCCGTTTATTAATTAAAAAATAAATAAAAAATACACCAAAAATTCGAAATAAAACGAGCAAAATGTCAGCACGTTCCATAATTCGAATTCGCGCACGTTCCCATATTCTGAATAGAACATGCACGATGTGAGCACGTTCCATATTTCGAATTCGTGCACGTTCGTTAAATCGAATTCACACGCACGCGATAAATCGAATTTGGTCACGTTCGATAATTCGAATTCGGGAGTGTTCGATTTTTGCCTTCTTTTTTATTTTTTTATGATTTAAATGATTTACGATTTAAAAAAATGGTTGATATCACTGGCGGACGACTTAATTTACAAGATAAGAAATAAATTTAGCTGTTATACACGTAAACACTGCATATTTACATGTAGTTTATCAATTCCCAAGTATCCAAAGTGTTTTTGCATGGTGGGCATAAAGATAAGCTCGTAGAATTTTCAAAACTACTATAACAACAGTTTGCCAAAAATTGATTATTTGGGTTAAATAACAATGTTTGGCATAGATTGAATGATTCGCTCAATTGGCAACGCTATTCGCCATCCGGCAAGTGACCTAAAAGGTCATTCGGCTGCTGAACATGCAGTGACTGAACAGTGACTGAGCATCATTTCTATGATTGTTCAACAACTCCTATCAATGCGATATCATTGCTTCGAGTTACAGCACAACTAGCACATAACGTGAATATGAATTACCACGTATCTTTAATTGATAGGAGATGTGTTGGACAACAACACGAAAACAACTTATAAACAAGCGTGTGCCGCCTGGGGCCATGTTTTCGGCATAGTGGCCGTTCCACCTTATTACCTTATTGGACGATAAACATTTGGCAAACTGAAAGGGGGTCGAAAAAGGCAACCATTAGTCCGGTTACTGACCTGACATCCAGTTTCCATGTCAGCGTACATTCCCGGGATTTTGCCAGAGCAGGTAAACGACGTAGGTGGCGCCACCCTCAGAACTGGGTAGTCTTTGCCAGCGGCCCCAACCACTCCATCACCGTCTGGGTCCTCAGGGCTGGGAACGGCTGAATCGTCACGAAATAAGAAAGGACTGGCTCGTCTCGCAAATCCCAACTCATCTTGTCCGAAGGCGGCGCAGGTAACCACTGGACAACAAAAAAACAAAACGATAAATTAATTAAAATTATTTGGGGCAACCCTGCTTTGATGGCAGTGGCAAAACGAAATAGGGCCCATAATGTGCGTAGGAGGCCATCAACATGTCCAGCTGAAAGCCTGCTCGAAATTAACAACCTGCAATGGATGCAATCGTACGTTAGTGAATGAATTAAGGCGGTCGTAAAACCTGCACCTGTAAAGTAATATCGTCTTAAAATACTCCTGTCATAAACAACACATGCGGAAAAAATTATAAGCATATAGAAGTATGTTTTTCCGCATAAAGAAACATTTTATCTTTTTTTTTAAGTTTTTCATATACATGTATTTTCCCCACAAATTGTAAGCATCATTTAGTAGTGAAGTAGTTATTAGTTTTATACCAATGTGGAAAAAACAATTCTAAACGCACAATCATGTTTTTCAGCATACAGGCATGTTATATTGCTGTTATATTGCTGCTGTAATACATGTAAAAGTTGGAAAGCGATTGACTTCTTCCATCCATTTGCAATTGCTCACATTTCGTCACATAACTTATAAGCATTACTTAGTAATGGTGTAAATTAACTTCTCAAATTTTTATACCAATACAGGCAAAGACTGCATGGCCATTCTTAACCTTAGCGATGCCACAATTAAATTGCTACTCATTCACTTAAATTATATAACATTTCCTCCAACATAACATCAACGTGCAATAGTCATGTCATAAATATTATACATGTATGTGGAAAAACGTTTAAACGCAGAATTATATTTTTCCGTATACGTTTTATTGCAGCTTTAATAAAATTTCGACAGAAACTTTTTTGAAGTCTTTTTTAAACGATTTATATGCATTATTTAGTAATGAAGTAAGTGAACTTCTTACATTTTATGCCAATGCAAGGCAATGGTTTCTTGGCCTTCATGACCCAAACGATGCCACAATTAAATTACGACTCACTCCCATCAATTACTAAACATAAAATTTTCCCCAACGTCCAGTCATGTCCAAAATAATGTTGGGTGTTTTACACGGCATTTTACAGTAAGTATAGTTATTAATGTTGGTTTCCTAGCAAAGCATGCAACACATCCAACAATTAAGGAGGTGTACTTATGAGTAAGAACAACCGTATAAGAACTGCAATTCATAATCATAAGATTTAGATGGCTTGACCAGATTGTTACGCATGTTACCTGCAGTAAAGGTTAGCCACGCATAGTGTACAATTTTGCAATATGCGCAATTTTAAGTAATATAATATGGTGGTAATCGGGTCATTAAGTTCCATTATAATGTCTAAATAGCAAAGCTAAGGTGTTAAACTGAGTTTCAGAAGAAATTAAATGCTTTTCTTGCAATGAAAAAAATTCAATCACGATAGCTTTCCAACACGCTATGCTTTCCATGAATTTTAAGCAGATTTAAGCCCAGTACACAAGCATGAAAAAACAACTGTTTTTTGCATAAATGGCATCACTGAGCCAGGCTTATTTGTAATGCTTGTGGATACATCCTCGGGAAAAAATGAAAGTTGAAATCTGAATATCATTTAATATGTATGTGGTTTTCTTCGACCCAGCATGTAGTCAATGAATAAGCATAACGAGTAAGAGAAATGCAACAATGTCAAAACTCAATTTCCCTCACATGTGTTTTCAAGAAAAATGCAATATTATTATAGCACGTAGTTCCATAGGTAGTTAGCACTTAACAAAAGGTATTAATACATAAATAAAAACACTAATGCATGTGATACGATTGCAGGTGAACACTAAAACAAAAAGAAATAAGCACGATACATTAATTCGGGACTAAAGGATTATAATTGTTCCCAGTGAATGCAAACAGATTAAGTTTGAAAACCAGACAACAAAGGGAATTATTTTGCTTTAATTCTGGTGAAAATAAGCTTGAACACTAATTTGTTGACAACCCAATTAAACGAAATTTACAGAAACGTTTTTTTAACTTACACTTAAGCTGCTATTTTATCTGCATTTTAAAAATACAAGAATGACCCTATTTCGAAAATCATTGCATTAGTTTTTACAATTTACTACAGGTAAATACTTTAACTGTAGATGGATGTAAAAACAAATGAAGAAATACAATCAACTAGTAAACAGAAAGTTGAATTCTTATTAAAAAATCATGCAATGAAATCATTTTGGAAAAATAATCGCTAATTTGAAGTTGTTGTTTTTTCAAATGAACGAAGCTAATGCAGAAATTCAATGAGCAATAATAACAATCAAAAGCCTGCAATAAAATCTTTAAAACATAAAAATAAAGTGGAAAAATAATCCATAATTTGAAAACCATCCTCAAATTAAATTTTCTGCGTTTCCATAGCCCTCAAGCAAACCCAAATTGTCTCAAAAAATCATCAACGCCCACTTTTCAGACATAAAAATAGTTTTTATCATCACATTACTGTATAGTCTTTAAAATTAGAGAAACAGCTTAGAATAACTGGCAATTTTTCTGGGTTTTCATTTCACAAATTTTCACCCTCGTTTTTCATCATTAACATAAAGGCTCATAAAATATGGTATTCATTTATGCACCCTAAATACCGGTATACGATCACCACCTACAACGTTATGCATTCAAAGAATTGAATTAATATGCATTTTGTTTCCTGGCATTTTTATTGGGATTTAAATCAATACTATGGGCATTATTTTAGACTGTGTCGGCTGGAGTGACATTCGTTTTGAAAGTTTGTTAACCCTCTTCCTGTATTTTTTGTTCTTATGACCAGAATTTTATCAAACTGATCCAAATTGGTCGATTTCATTCAACTCAAATTTTTTTTATTAATATAAATCCATTGTTATCAGCTGCACTGCTCTACTTTACCGTTGCATGCCGGGGATTGGCTTCAATTAAAAAGTCAAAACTATTATAATCGCCAACAGAAAATTGAAAGCTACAAATTTCTTCACGGGATTTAGGCCTACGCAATCGCAATAACCAGTTTTTAAACTGGATGCATCACAGATCATGAAAGAAACAATTAAAAACACAGGCGAAGGCGAATTGCAGAAATAATGGCATAACAATAGTCATCGCCATTCGTGTGTTACTGTACTTTAAATGCTATGGGAGGAGATAGATTTATGGAAAATGCTAATTGAAATTTGTGAGGTTTTAAAACACACCATTTAATTACAGAAAATTAAAACAATAGGAAAGTTTTGTTTAACTCAAAAGACAGAGCACAACAGGTGTGCTCAACATCTAGGTGAAATGGTTACGGATAATAAATTAAGTTGTTTTTTATTTCTGATAGCACGAGGCTATCAGCTAACAGTTTAAATGAAGGGAAATATCTCAAAACAACTTATACTTAATTTAAGAACTCCAGATTGCACAGAAAAATTTATTACAGAAATTACCATTCCAAAATCCTCTTTAGCGAATTAGCCTATTCGCCCTGATTTGCATAAATAGTGAAAAAAAATTCCCAGACAATCAACCCAATTTTGAATTTCCGTGCGGTAATAGACCTACATTTACATATAGATTCCAGTAAACTATCATATCAGGTTGTATGCCTCAGGAGATTTTCACGAAAACAATGGCATGGAAGGCATGATAAAAGTTTCAGAAATGTTGAAGCATTAGCAACTAGTACAGGTAGTATTGCTGATATTACTGGTGTAAAGTTAAGGCACAATAACGCCTTCATACGCCAATAATGTCGATGCAACAGCAATTGCTTTAATCACAGAAATGAGTTGGTCAAGAAATTCCAGTTTCAGTGTGAGTTCACAAAAACACACTGAGTGCATGATAAAGTGTCATCAATTTCCAACCCAAATACACGAGTCTGAGAATTAACAGGGGTGAATGCAAATATTTAATGACCAATAGATGTTACTTTACACTGTTTTACCCTCATGCTGAATCAGGTGCTAATTGCCAAACGAGAATGGATAATTAATATACATGTAGCGGTATGTATATTGGTGCTTCTCCAAACTAATTGCAAAAGTCTGGTTTCAAAAGGTACTTTTCAGGTTTTTCCATAAAAAACCGTCAAACTTTTTTAGTTTTTTTCCCCAACTTGTTCAAGGAAATTGATATTAAGTGCCAGTCTTGTTAATGAGCAGAGCAATTAACTTGCATCTGATCGACCCTTGAGGCTGATAAATAATTTATCAAATTTTTAGAAATTAAGTTTTCAGGATTGTCAAAGTACTTTTCTTACAGCTACTTAATTGCAATAACAAATAAAATGCTTATCGATACCTGCATGAATTTCCAGAAATTAAACTTAAAGCAATGTCAGAGTAAAATTCCTTATAGCAACTTAATTGCTTTTAAAATAAAGTGCTAATCGACATTGGTATAAAAATACCAAAAATTAAACTTTCAGCCTTTCGATAGTAAAATTTCTTACAGCAACTTAATTGCAATTAAAAAATAACGTACCAAGGGTTATTTGTATCAAATTTCCAGAAATGAAGTTTTCAGCATAGCTGTAGCAAAATTTCTTATAGCAACATGAGAAAAGAAAATTCTTAACCAACCTAATCATTGCATGGATCAATACGAATTAGGCACTGTTCATGATTTGTCAGTAGGCGGCTGAAATCCTCTATTAGCTTCTTAATAACCTTATTAATTACAATTCGCAATAACATGCTAATCAATATTTGCATAAAATCTCCATAAATTAAACTTTCTGCATAGCCTTAATAAAATTTCTTATACAACTTAAAGAGTAAAAATTCTTAAGCAAGCGATTCATTATAGAAACATAACATCCGCAATCACTTCTTATTGGCTTCCTTACAATTAAAAAATAATGTACTAATCGATATTTGCATAACATTTCTAGAAATTGAACTTTTAGCATAGCCATAGTAAAATTTCTTATGCAAACCAAGAGGAAAATTTTTATACAAGTTCAATACGAACTAGGAACTGTTTGCGATTTATTAATATCATCATCACATCCGCTATCAACTTCTTAATAACCTGTTTATAATTAAAAATATTGCGCAAATCAACATTTAAATCAAAACTGACCATGCCTTAAGATGACCCGCATTCGTGACCTAGCCCAATAGTTCATGCTTCCAATAAAGATTGAAATAATGACAAAACGTTTGCTGAACGGAATCTCCCTTGCTGAACTATTCTCCCAACTTTTTGAGTGCATAACAAATACTTCCAGTGCATGTACTGTACTGGAACAAACTTTTCCAAACTTATCCACATGGAAAAACCTTTGCATGCAGCTAAACATTGAATAAAGATAATAAAAAGCGGGCATAACCCTATACAAGTTCTTATCAAAAAGTACCAAAGAACCAAAACTCTGAGAACAAACATTTCCAGATTTCTCCACAAGGAATAATCTTTTGCATGCAACTTGACATTCAATAAGACAATAAAAAGCTGGTATAACCCGATACAAATTCTTACCAAAAAAGTACCAAAGCGTACATAACACATTTCCAGTCATGTACTGTACATATGGAACATACTATTCCAAACTTATCCACATGGAAAAACTTTTGCATGCAAATTAACATTGAATAAGAATAATGAAAAGCTGGTATAACCCGATACAAATTCTTACCAAAAAGTACCAAAGAGCCAAAACTCTTCATCATTCAGCCTGGATGGCAGCGAAAAGATTGTCGATATGAGGTACAGCTAGATCATCGATTCACTTAATGTACTGGTACTGGTTTGCAATTATCCGAGTAGTGGTCAGTGAGAACAATGCAGAATGGCCACCATGTTCCTGTTTGTATGAGGCTTCCCAGAGATGCCTGTGGTCACGACCAGTGAAACAGTCAGTGTGGCAATACTTGGTTCATGGAGGAGCACAGTTCACTATATACTTGCGTGCAAGGCAGCGTTGCATAGACAAAAAAAAGCACAAACATGTAGGTTGTTGCCCAGGTAGGCAGGCACAAGGTGAGAGATGCCAGAAGTAACACTATATCCCATTCATCCGAAATTTCGGAGCAGGAAATCTACCTTCGCCATGAACAGACACTGTGTGAAGCGGTGCAGGGCAGGAATACAGATTTAATTTGCGTAAATTTGTGCAAAATGACTGCCCCATATATGTATGGGTTCGATGTCTTCATGTCGTGATTTATAACCGAACTAGGACCATAATAATAGCATTTTTCCTCTAAGCAAATTTTAGTCACCCTCTGACAATCAACAACAGGCATCTGTGCGTAATTTGGCATCAACATGTGCAAAAAGTCTGGCATTTTGAAAATATACATCATGAATTTTCAGCTAATTTAACCATATCTTTGATTTCTGCAAATGACTGGAAATCGAAAACTATCCAAAAAATAAGTGGGAATGAAAACCATCCAAAAATGCTACATTTTTCATATTTTCGATTTCTGCAATGGACTGAAAATACAAAAACTATTCAAAATTAGATGGAAATCAAAAACAAGGAAGTTAAAAAAGGTCTTGGCATCTTGAACCTATACCATCCCACGTACTAACGTACAAACTAGCTGTTGAAACTAGTTAGATATAGTGTGAATCTTACCAAATGTTCCATAGTTTTTATTTCTGGACTGAAATATTATGTTGGATTGAAAATTGAAAACTATTCAAAAAAAGATAGAAATGAAACCAAAAAATAGATCCAAATAAAAATCATAGGAAATTGGGCGTGAATCTTTAGCTGAATTGTTACCATATTGTCGATTCCAGCAAAGGACTAAACATCCAAAACAATTAAAAAATACATCAAAGTAAAACTATCCAAAAATGGATGCAAATGAAAACTGCCCAAAAATAGATGGAAATAATGGAAACGAAAACTATGCAAAAATTGATGAAACGAAAACTATAAAACAATTGATAAAAATGAAAACTATCCAAAACTGAATGGAAATGAAAACGGCCCAAAAATAGATGATAATTATGGAAACGAAAACTATTCAAAAATTGATGAAACGAAAACTATAAAACAATTGATGGAAATGAAAACTATCCAAAAAAGGCCTTGGCATTTCTAATATAAACCTCCCCAAGAGCTATTGTTGAAATCTGCGGTTTAAAACCTGATCTTATAGTGTACATTTTTAGCTCGATTTTTCCATATTTTTGATTTGTGCAATGGACTGAAAATGAAAAACTACAGTATATCCAAAAATACATGGAAGTAAAAACTATTTCAGTGATATTATTTTGGTTGCTGGCCCGGAGAGGAGGGGGCTAGGTGGGCCAAAAGGCATGGGTCACTGGGCTAATGGGTTATTAATATTATGAAACAATTTTTTGTATAAAATTGTTAGTTAAAATCCGTCAGTTACGATTTTTTTTATAAAAATGTAAAATATCTCAACCCTTATTCACAAAGTATTAATATTATTAGGCAAATTATTGTATGGAAATACGTGGAAATACCCCTAACTTTATGTAGTTTAAAAAACACTTTCATGAAAACTTCAAATGTTGATTCAATTTTTAGATAAAAATTGCCCTTAGTATTTATATTGCTGAAAGCTACATTCTGGTGAAGTTTTCTTAATCCCCCCTTTATCGTTCTCTTCATTTTAAATCATAAATGATACAAAAATTCATTCTTAAATAGCTAGCGTATGCATCTAAAAATTGTCTAGTATTATTAAGTCCAGTCTTTGGTACAACAATACCACGCGATTTTTTTTTCACATTTCTCTCCCAATTTATTGACCACATAAATCACCTTATCGTGAAAATAATATTGTTTTTAAAATACATGAATACACAACGGGCCTATGCATTTGCAATGCAAAAATACATTTTTGTTTTTACATCTACGTGTATTTGGACTAGTCGATAATTAACTTATTTAATCGCTTTCTTCGGTTAAAAACCTGCTCAAATAATTGATAGCATTATCAACTTGATTCGATTTTTCATCTAATTGGTCCAGCTACTTTTGGTATTTGACACACATCAAATGGCTTGCTAGTTCAGTTATTGATTTTAGCATGTTCATGGTAAAAAAAGAATGCTGAAAGTATGTTATTTTCATGAGCGTTTCAGCTATTCTACGATATTTCTATTTCAAAAATTTAACGTACGTTCAACATGCAACGCCACTGAAACTAGATATTGGTAGGTTTAAAAGTTGTATGCAATGCAATGCAGAAAATGTTGCCAAATGACATCAGTTGCAAAACAATTTTAACTTGTCTGTTTAACATCTTAACAGGCATCTGCCAATATCTGCATCACACCTTTGCCGTTGGCATCAGATGCCATCAAATTTAATGGATGGTCAACTGGTCTCATAGGGTAGTGACCAACTCAGGGACAAACTGCATTATTTTAGGTTGAACCTCGCCCAATCTCAGGGGTATGTCGTCCTCAACCAGGCTCAACGCCTCAGAAACTGTCCCAGTTTTTAACTATTCACCACTTTAATGGATTTGTTATTAAAAGGGTTTTCTTGCCTTAATGGCTGGCACCAGCGTATACAATCAGTTATTATTTCTGATCTCGCCACCCGGTTTCCATTCTTATCATCAATATTTGAGCATTATAATAAGCTCATATTTTCGTTTTTAACGTGGTACCCCTCCCTCAGTTTCAACGTGTCCTGATTAAATTTTCAAAATGCACAATGGATTTTTCCTGCATCAAATTTGAACAGTCCATCGGCAGTTGCAGATGCAATCCTTCATAAAAATCCTTTATAATAACCAAGGCAAGACAGGCAGGCCCTTGGCTCTTTTCATCGCATATTCAAAAATGAGAGAGATGGATAATAAATCATTGTTACTCGCTTTCCAGACAATGATTACAACTGAAATTCGTGCTACTTCGAAGGTTGCTGGTCATATATTTTCGAAAGAAATCGAAATGATCCACATACCAACATGAATAACATCACTATTGTGTACCGTACATTAGCTATGGGCTACACACGAATATTGCCCATTAACAAAAAGAACACTCATGCCTTTTCGATTAGACAATGTGTTTAATTGAAACGTTATTCAATCCAAGAGACGTAGAAGGGAGCTAAAATTGAATTCCAGACAGAAGTGAAGTGGAATAATGCCATTGACACAGATATTTTGGAGAAACATCAGCACCGAAGCGCATCAGACCAACCCAACACACAAAATTTCCCAATTATATGCGTCACAAAAATTATGACCTAGCTAAACCTGCAATTGTGCAAAAATCATTAGTCATGTTTTTATGTACCTTTCAAATAAATGGATAATTCAAAGCTATGTCTCAAGGTGCGCTCATCACCCCATTGCAACCCTCGACTGCTGAGCTTTGATTTCACTTTGCACTTTATGCTTGGGTGAAGCCAGCCTGGGTTGCCTTGATGCATCAGAAAATTCAGAAATTATAAGTGGGCATTTTGGAATTATAAGCCAGCCAAAAAAACATCGGAAATGCATGCTTCGGAATGGATACATCTGAATTCATCAGACCATCATGGCAAAATTAACTTATGCCAGCACCCCAGTTACCCGACTTATTCAACGTGCTAATTTTTCGGATAAGGAAATGTATTTTCAAAGCAAATATTTCATTAAACGAGTTATTTAAGCAAGCCTGAAATAACACGACAGAAAGTGACAAACGCAAAGATCGTGCTCGCAAGTGATAAATGGACTCTTTAAAACCGGATTGAGACATTATCACGCTGATGATTTCACAGCAAGTGTGAAAGCACAATTTTTATTACTTTTTAGAGTAACGAAGATTGGTTACATATCAGCGCCCTCTAGCAACGTTTCACTGCAGGAAATTGCAAACAAAACTTTGAGAGACACTTGTTTTATATCGAAAACTCGATCACCATGTCTCTAATAATACGACAGGGAAGTTCTAGGAAGTACTAGATCAGGGGATTCAATTCAATTCAGTGCAGAATCACTAGATGGGCGCATTTATGTACTTATAGATGCCTAATAAGACTGTGGAAGTTGTTCTACTGTATGTATTTGCACATTAGCTGTGAGCATATCGTACTATCGTTTCAGCAGTGACAACTCAAAAATTGTCAATTTCTCGTTTAAGGCAGCGTTACATCAAGAGAAATGATCTGTTTCATCAGAACATACGCCACATATTGAAAAACCACAGTTTCCAAAGAATGATTTCACGGCAAAACAATTTACAAATTTGTTTATCCTGAAAATCGCAGCTTTTTGAGATGAGCCGCTGCTGTAGCAAGGACGTGTTGGTTACATACCTCACTGATTTACTGAAACTGTTGCAATCATTTTCAAACAACCTATATGTGAAATATGACGATAAAATGCTAAAAACACTGATTTCTTATGGTCATAGAGCAAGTATACCAACTATTGCAAATAAATTATGTTATGAACTCATGCACTGTATTTGGAAGCTGGATGATAGTCATTTTGATAGGCAAATTACCTTTAAAAAACACTATTTTTTACATGCACACTCCCAATTAAAGTCAAAAATATTGTATGAAAATATACAAAGTTATTCAAACATACATGTATACGAGTTATTGCTTTAGGCCTGTTGCCTTCTGGTAAAAAAAGAATCGGCACTGGTTTCATCAATCCGACAGTAGGCCTTAAAAGAACTCATTACTTTTTGCATATTTACACATTTTCAATGCGTAAAAAACGTGCAAATCCCTTATTCTTGACTCCTCGGAGGGCTCATTGACAAGTCCGATATATATGAATATGAAGTCCCGTAAGAAGAATAAAAACCTTCTTCCAAATGATAATAATACATTTATTCATTGGTAATAACATATGATACATGTATATTTGGTAGCAAAATTTGGTTTGAACAAACCAGATGCACGTGCATAACAAAAGTACAACTTTGTTATGCTAGATACACAGCATATCAAAAATCAATGAAATTTATAAACTCTAATAATGGGACTAAATCAAAGAAAAGAAATAAAAACGAATGAAAAGATGAAAAATGCAACGATAACCTAGTTCTGCTTCAGGGTGAACTCTGAAACTGACGATGACCATGAAAGGACCAAACATCTTTAATGTTTACTTCGCTATAAGGGTTGTGCTCATCCCTCGTCCATGGTTTTCTCGTCCGATGAGGAGGTGCTACTGATCGCTTTGGCTCGAGCACTCACCATATTGTTGACTACCATCACTTGAGTCATCAGTACTCGCAAGCGCAGCAAGTTGGATATCAACTATAGATGTAGGCCTACTACTCGAAGTTGGATGCTGGTCCAAAGTTGATGGTTATATGTGCCCTGTTGGGCTATCCTTGGACGCCTCCATATCGTAAAGTGATGCACCAAGATGGGCAAATGGCTTAACGATCATGTCCCAACGGACTCTTGTCTTCCTTCTAGCTTCAGCACGGGCCCAGGCTTTCTCGAACCGCATGTTCTTCGGCTCCAAATTCGTTCATCACAAGACGACGATGTTCCTGCACCTCTTGCGCGAGCTCGCAAAGGTCCTTCAAATTTGCCCACGATGGTTATCATTTTGCAGTAGTGTGCTCATGCCAGGCCTACCTGTATCTGGTTTTAGTAACGGTCTGTGCAACTTCTTTAATAAGCAAAATATTTGAATAGTCATGTATACGTGACCCACTGGTCATGATTGAAGTAGATTTTATATAAGTGCAACTTACCAATGCATATAAACAGTAATTGTTCAAGTTGGCAATACCAGCAGGTCTACTCTCGGTCATACAGTAAACTTGTATGCCGTATGCCAACAATCAGCATTTTATAAAGACCCATACTGATGCTGTGTCTCTGATTATAGCCTTGACAATAGTGCAAAGTGAACTTATAACATCTAACTTTCATACTAACAGTCTATCCAGTCGTAAGGGACATTTTCTTCGTGGATGTTTGTCTTCTTTAGTATTTTATAAATGATAACAGAAATAAATTTATATATGTGTGAACACCAGCCATCCATATTTTTACTTTGTTAAGCATAGTTCCATCCAAACTGTTACGGATATGTGAAAAATATATCAAAACAGCGAGAAATCTTTGAACGGATACCTAATCTTGTTTTCCGTATTGTAGCCCTCATCTCGTTATTCGACTGGTATAGAAACACAAGCAATATATTCTATATATTACATCCCACGCAATTTAAAAAAAATGCAATATGAAAGAATGTTGTCGTCATTGGTGTAAATTCAGATTGCATGCAATGTATATTTCTCTACTCATTCAATGAAAGCTCAATAGAAATCTGTAAATGAATGATGGAAAAGTGAGCAACAGAAGTCAGCATTTTATACGTATTCACCTGGAAATCTACTTTGAAATTCACTTGTTTCCACAATGACGATTTCACAGGTAGGCTAATTTTGCCAGCTATTCAATAATTAAAATTTCACAAGTGTTATCAGATTCCCACATAAAATGTCTTTCTTGTGAAAGCTTACCCGCCAGGAGCCACATCAGTTTCGGGGAAGCAGTAATTTATAAAAATTACAGCTTGATGTTGTAACATCAACAGTTTTTTCCCTGTTGTAAAATCATGAGACAACAATTCAATCTAAATTTTGTTTATCAAGCCTGACTTTCTCTATGGAAATGTATATGTTTAACATGTTACCTGATGAGTATTTTATCACAATCATGGATTTTAAACTGTAATACTTACATTCCTCGGAAGGGGCCAGTTGTTATGCTTTTTCAAAATTAAAGACTTCCGCTCATCAAAATAATCGGACACAGAGACAATCTACAATAGATAAATTAACAGAAATTATAATATGTAGCACGTGATGAGCATGAGACTGTCAGCCACGTGGTTAGAGATGAAGAAGAAACATCGAAAAATGTCTTATAGCGTTGTCAGTTTTAAGTTTTAAATACTTTCTTTGGTTCTGTAATTTGCACCTTCTCTAGGATTCAATTCAATTTTCAATTCAATTTATAACCCCATGGATGCCATGTGGTGTGGTGTTTCACGAAATTTGAATTTCAGAAACTTGTGTAAAGTTTTAGGAAGAGCAATACAGCGGTAGATTGCCAACAAGAAGAATGACCAAAGAGAGCATCAGAACTAGCTTGAATCTCTGTCAGGGGGTTGTTATGATAAGTTTGGCCTCCCCGTCGATTTGATATACATATTCCCTCCACTAGACTGGGCTGTCCAATCACGACTAACTTTCCCCATTACAAAACGAGCAGCCCTACGTATGCCGCATCATTTCCAGTCTCTGGACTCTGCTTACCCTATAGTTGGTTGGTTGGTGGAGGTTAAGGGCGCAATGTCTACAAGGCAAAATATGCATACCCCATAAGGATTCCAGATTTTGCAACAATACTCCATAAGAGATTGGTATGCAACCCGTTTGACCTTATTAGAGCATTGCTTGAAGACATGTTGTACGAATCTTAAGCGCTGGTATACCTGCAACGTATTTTTGTCATGTGTTCCTTCCAGAACATTTCATTAGTGATAGTGACACCCAGGTAATTTACAGATGTTACCACCTTCAGGAGAACCCCCTCTATGTTGTATGATGGGGTATTTTACAGCCCGTGTTCATTCAACTTTGAGCCTACATGTAGGCTACATTCATATGCCTGCATTGTCAAGTACATGTATCATGTCAGTTATATCGGATTATACTTTTCTATAAAATTATGCCTTACCAAAATACAAACAAACTGTCTGACATTCCTGTCTTCACTATAAATATATGCACTGTATACATAAAATGCAGATTAGTTTAATCGCCATGAACGATTACCCACATTCAACGCGCTCCTGGTGAGACATTAGGCCAAAACTAGGCAAAGCTGATTTGTTTTGCGGGGCCATTCTTCCACAAGACAACATGTATTCGTTGTCAACACACAAGGCCAGGCCTGAATCACATGTACATTTAACAGACTGGTGATGCGAAACTTCGAAAATCTGCTGCACTCCACTGTGTGTTTCCTTTTTGGACAGAAACTAATTTACAACAACAATTAAAAGTTAAAATTGCTCAGAAACGGCTTTCAAACGAGCAACAGCGGTGGACTCAGGTGGTC